>SKCR01037293.1:0-69310 GCA_019454045.1 Zanthoxylum bungeanum
TTTATCATCTATATAAGCTAGGGACGTGTTCGATAAAAGGGATATTTTTTGACTTTATTGGAGAAAAGGAGAGAAAAAAAGATTCAAATATTACCATAAATAATTTTTTTTTTTTTTAAATAATTTAAATAAAGAAGGATAAAAAGGTTAAAAAAGGGGGATTCGGTTGGGTCGATATGGTTGTATATGGGTGGCTATTTTTCTGAATCTGGAACATGAAACCAACCCAAAACTTAACCGCTAAGCTTTCCTTGAATTTCTCTCTCTATATAAAGCCCGAAGCGAAAACTCAGAATCAAAAAAGCATTGTTGTGATTCTATTCCATGGAAGCAGAAATGGAGCTTTTACCAGAAGGTTGTATAGCCAACGCTATTTCCTTTACTACTCCTCGTGACGCTTGCAAATTGTCGTCTGTTTCAACCATCTTCAAGTCAGCCGCCGAATCCGACGCCGTTTGGGAGCGCTTTTTGCCGTCTGAGTACCCTTCCATTCTTTCCAATTCCGCCTCGTCTTCTTTGTTGCGTTTCTCCTCCAAGAAGGAGCTCTATTTCACCCTTTGTCGAAACCCTATTCTCATAGACGAAGGCAAGAAGGTAATCCTTTTTATTTCGTTTTTATTCGTAAATTACACTTTTTTTTGGGTCTTTGTTAAATCACGAATCTGAATCCATTTATTTGAAATTTGGTTGCTAGCTTGTGTTTTCTAGAAAGTGTTTTTTTATCGAGTAATTTTGCCAAAATGATTTTTTGTTTTTTTTTTTTAAATTGATTTCTGCATAAATATCTCATGAACACACTTACCCGTTGCTTTGTTTTGGTAAAATTGTCAACGGCGTTTCTGGGTTGGCCTGAATTAAATTTGAAGCTTTGATTTGATGGGTGTTCTAGTGCACGTTAGTTGTATGTTGCAAGTTCTTGTGACACTACCAAAAGCATGTTGTTATTGAAATCAACGGAACTGGTTTCTGGCTTTGAAAAAGTGCTTTTAGAGAAGCACCTGTTATGTGTCGGTTGTTGGAGAGCTTTAAAGAACATGGAATGGTTTTTTAGTGAAACACTTGCTAGTTGTCCGTAGAGGGTTTTTTGTGTGGGGTAGCTTTTCATAGGTTGAATGGGCCCTTGTTATGTGTCTTTGTAGTGAAACTTTTTACAAGTGCTCTTCTAACGTCTGATTGCTTTTTATTTGAAAGTGACTTGTCCAAAACCTCCAAAATTTTATACCATTTTTTTGCAGTTATATCTAATAGTGACATTTACCTTGAACAGAGCTTTTCGTTGGACAAACAGAGTGGGAAGAAATGTTACATGATATCGGCTAGAGATCTTGTGATTGTATGGGGTGATACACCTACATATTGGAGATGGACCTCGGTCCCTGAGGCCAGGTTTGTTTCGGTCTCTCATGGATTTTATTTATTTATTTATTTTGAAGAGTGTTAAGAGTTATGCCCTATATCTTAAAATAGGTTCCCAGAGGTGGCTGAGCTTATCTGTGTGTGTTGGCTTGAAATACGTGGCAAAATTAGAACTAGTTGTCTGTCCCCGGGGACACTTTATACTGCATATCTTGTGTACAAGCCAACTCCGGGAGCTTATGGTTTCGAATATCAACCTGTGGAGGTGAGTGTTGGACTTGTTGGTGGTAGTGATCGTCAAACACGAACCGTTTATCTGGATGCAGAAAGAGGGCGGAGGCACCGTTATCAATTTCCAAGGCGTATTGGCCTGTTTAACCGCAGCCGCAGTTGGGGTGGGCAGGCTGCATTGCCTAAAGAAAATGATGGCTGTTATCCCAAAGAGAGAGGAGATGAGTGGTTGGAGATTGAGTTGGGTGATTTTTTTAATGGAGGAGATGAAGATGGTGAGTTAGAAATGAGTGTTTTGGAGGTTGCTGGCGGTGATTGGAAGGGTGGCCTCATCGTTCAAGGTTTCGAAATCAGGCCAAAACAGGGTAAATAAAAAAGAGAAACCTTTTATCCATTGCTGTACTTTCACATTGTGTTAATTGCATTGTCAAAAACTAAGTGTTGTACTTTTATATTTTGTATTTGCATTTTTCCATTTCCCGCCTGTATTCTCTAAATTATCTGCTAAGATTCTAATAATTTCCGGTTTTTATAAACAATCTTTTTTCAAAAATATTAGTTAGCCTACGGCAACCTAATCTCGTCCCCACTTATGTAACGGGGTTCGAATGCCATATTCTTATTTTAATACCTTGTTGTCTCTCACAACCTGATAGTTTAATCGGAAATTGGCAATTCAAGCGATTTCTAATTAATCAAAAATATTCGGGAATTAAAGAGAAATTAATCGAAAAGTGTAAAGTTGATATTTTTCACGTGGTTAAAAATTAAAAATTTTAAAATTTATTTCTCAATACAAAGATTTTACCAATTCAACAAGATGTGTCTCACGCTGAAATCGGTGAGAATTAAAGTTGATTTTTCACATGAGAATTAAAAATTAAAAATTTTATTTCTTAATATCCTCTAAAAATCATTTATCAATCATACAAAATGATAAAAATTATAAAATTAAATGAGGATTAAAATCTCTAAATAGAAAGAAGAAAAATAAGGAAAAGAATGAGAAAATGAATATTTCAAAATCGGTAATTAATTGGTTAAAATCGGTGATTTTTGACAAAAAATTAAATCAATTTTTTGCCAAATCAAATTGCACCACTAATGATCAGCAACTGGCCGTCGATTAAACCACTTAGCTCACAGCTTATAAATACAATCTAATTAGCTATATTAAATTACTTTCTCGAAATAGACTTACTTAGCAGAAATCGTCCCTAGCGATAATAAATATTACCTTACTATCCATTAATTACAGGTTCAAATTTTAGAAATAATCTCTCTTTGAAAAATAGGAAAAAATTGTGTATATTAAGATCTTTTCCTAAAGATGGTAAAAATCTCAAGAGGATAAGGACCCTCAGGATATGGGTTTACAATGAGACTTGACATAACAAAATTGGCCAATCCTAGTCTCATCCAATTTACACATTCGGGATAAAAAAAAATATCCAAGTCTCGTTCTGCTTTTTATTTTAAGATAAAAAATTTGTCTCAATCCCAACCCGCTAAATATCTCATCCCATCCTATTGGCTCGAATCCTCCCATAAACTAACCAAATTTAACAAATACATCAACAGACCTCGAATTAAACCCTCGAAACAAAACTTACAATGCTCAAGATGATTAACTTATCAAAACTTATAGTACTCAAAGGAGCTACAACTGGCCAATGTTTAAGGCTTGGTTGATGAAGAAATTAATAGGGTTAGCACTGTAGGTGAGAGATTTATCAATTTGGAGTTTGGGAAGTACAAAGAACCAGAACTACGACTTGGGTAGAGCTAGATCTGGGAAGAAACGACGGGTTCTCTTGCCTATCTATGGGATGTTTTAGGTTTTACTACTAAGTTAAAAGGAAATAGTAATGACTCGAAGTTTTTAACTTTTAAATTAATTTTATAATATTTTAAAAAAATTATGACTACAAACGGGTTATTTGGGACATGACGTGATTTTACAAATTGTGTCAGTCCTATTGTGATTCTTTGATCATTGAAAAGTGTTATGCGGAAAAAATCGAATTCTATTATTATAAAAATAGAATTTACAAGTATTTTAAACTTTACAAAAACTTCACTCTCTAAACTCTCTTTACATGAAGTTTAATTGTTGGGATGATATAAGCTATCAAATGAACTCTCTATTTATAGTGAAACTCAAGCTCACTATTAGAGCCACCTAATGAATTCTCCTAAAGCAAATTTGGAGTTTTGTTTCATAAGTCCATAAATAAGATTTTTCCTTGGATGCTTGTACCACAAATTTCAACATGGAAATCTTCCATCAAAAGATGCTTTGGATGGTTCTTGGAGATAGAATGCAGCTGGATTCTACAATTCTCCCCCTCCAACTGCATCTGAAATAATTATCATTTGACAGCTATCCGGCTATATCTTTGCACTACTCTAGCTTGTCCCGAGTAACCACTTTTGTTAACATGTCGACTGGATTCTCATTTGTATGGATCTTCACTAGTCTCAGTAGTTGTTGATTCATTTGTACGGGAATGATACATTGAGTTCTTGCTCAAGTCCATAACACTCTGACTATCACAATATATCTTGTATTATGTATGCTTAATCCCTAATTCTTGGAGAAAATGTTTTAGTCACAATATTTCATTTCATGCTTCCACTGTTGCAATATACTCAGCTTCTGTTGTGGATAATGCAATACACATGCAGTTTTGACTTCCATGACACATCTCCCACTGTAAAGGTATAGAGAAAACCTGATGAAGATTTTTTGCCATCAAGATCTTCTGCCATATCTGAATTTGAATAGCCTTCCAAGATTGGATCAGCTCCCTCGTAGCACATACATAACTTCGATATACCCTTAAGATACATGGGTTAGAGAAAAAACGGCTCACTACACCCACTGCGTGAGCAATATCTGGCATGGTACATACCATGACATACATTAGACTTCCAACTGCTGAAGAATATGATATTGATGACATCCCCTCTATCTCTTTCTTGGATGAAGGGCACAAACTCTTGCTCAGTTTGAAGTGATGTGCTAGCGAAATGCTGACAGGTTTGGCATTTTGTATATCGAATCTTCTGATCACCTGTTCAATATAATTATCCTGTGAAAGCCACAATATTTTATTCTATGTGTCTCGAACTATTTGCATTCCCAAAATCTGTTGAGCTGGTCCTAAGTCTTTCATGTCACAAGACATAGAGATATTCTTCTTCAGCTGGCTAATCTTCCTTGCATTTTGTCCAACAATCAACATGTCATCCACATATAATAGAATAGCTATGAAATTTCCATATGGAAACCTTTAAATGTAAACACACTGGTCTGCTACAGTTCTTTTGTAGCCTTGACTCACCATGAACGAGTCAAACTTCTTGTGTCACTGCCTTGGTGCTTGCTTGAGGCCGTACAAGCTCTTCTTAAGCTTGCAAACAAGGTTATCTTTTCAAGAAACCTTGAAACCTTCTGGTTGCACCATGTAGATATCTTCATGTAAATCACCATGAAGAAATGTTTTCTTAACATCTATTTGTTCAAGTTCTAGGTTAAAACTGGCTACCAATCCTAGGATAACTCGAATTGAAGCCAATTTTACAACTGGTGAAAAAGTTTCATCAAAGTCGAATCCATTTTTCTGTAGGAATCCTTTAACTACTAACCGGACTTTGTGTTTCCACATATTTTCGCTGCCATCTTTATTCAGCTTGAACACCCATTTATTCTTCGGTGCCTTCTTGCCTTGTAGGAGCTTGACTATCTCATAAGTATGATTCTTCTGCAGAGATTCCATTTCATCATGCATTGTGTGCAACCATTTTCTTGTGTCGATATGAGATACAACGTCCTTGAATTTTATGGCTCCCCTTCGCCAGTAAGCAGAATATAGTCAGATCCTGAGTATCCAGTTGATGGAATCCGGCCTCGCTTAGATCTTCATACTGAGGTTTACTAGTTTCAGAAGGTCTGTCATCATCCAGATCTGAGGATGATCATGTAGCCTCTGATGGAGTGGGTTACTGCTCCCTCTGTTCAACACCATATTCTTCCTCCTCTAGTTCTGCTTCTGAAATTTGAAGATGCATCCTATCATTATCTATGGCCACTCGTGTTGGTGTTAAGGTTTTGTCTAAATTTGAATCAGTTTTGTGGCACTGGAATTAGAAGAATCGTAGGCTTTTCAATGTCTTCTATTGTTTGGTCTTCAAGAAATACTACATCCATGTTTATGATGACCTTATTTTCCTTGGGATTATAACTTGTATCTGAATTCTCGTCTCTATAGCTTATGAAGATGCATGAAGTGGTCTGATGAGTGGTTAAAACTATCACTATTTCCCACTCATTTAATCAAATATTTTGTATAGTTTCTTGAGTTTTGTGAACATTTTGATGTGTTTTGTGTTATTTTGTAGATAAATAAAGTTTCAGGACATTCTGGAGGTGATTTGGGGCAAAACAATGAAAATTGGACGAAAAGGGCATTTTTGGTAATTTCCCGCGTCGCGACGCCCAGCACTTCAGCGTCGCGACTCCCAGCATGCGCCGAATCTGCTAACGTGCGCCGGGTCAACGTGTCAAAATTTGAGAAGTTTGACTTTGCTAATATGCGCCGTGCCACGTGTCACCATTAAAGCCGATCTGCTAACATAAGCCGCGACACGTGTCATCATCCTACGGTGCCAACAGTCGCCATCGCCATGTGTGCCACGTGTCATCCAACGTGTTGCCACGTCATCCGATCAACGAGTTAACTATGCCACGCGTCATGCCACGTCATCATCCACGTCAGCAGGTCACCGAGTCAACATGCCACGTCATCATCAGCCAATCACGTGGTGACACGTGTCGCAATCTTATGGTGCCGACAATTGATCTCAGCCGCCTTGCCACGTCATCGCCACGTCAGCATAATAATTGAGCTCTTAGCCGCCTCGCACGTGTCGCCTTATCTTCTTATCCGAATCGCCACGTGTCAAGCTGTCATTGTGCCACGCATCACTGTTCCCGCGTCGCGACGCGGAAGCCCTTGGCGTCGCGACGCCAGAAGCTTATCCGCGCCTATAAATTGAGCTCGAGATTTCAGAATTGAATGTACCATTCTCTCTCTTCTATTCCATCTAAAGAGAGAGTTTCTCTCTCTAGATTCTTTTAGTTTTTTAGTTTTTTAGTTTTTAATTTTTAGTTTTGTAAATAATTTTAATTACGTTTTGTAATAATAGTAATTTAATTTTTACTTTTTACTTTTTACAGTTTTTACTATTTACCATGAGAAGGTAACTTCCCCAGCTAGGGTGAAAGGTAATTCTTTTACTGTTACTATTTAGATTATCTCCCTTAAAAATAATATATTCACTATTTAAAATATTGACTTAAAAAGGATACCGCTATATTGGTCGGTTGGTAAATTAATTTTAATCTGGTTTTAAACCTGACTAATCAAGGATACCGCCAGATTGTCGGTTGGTAATTTAATTTTGGTTCCGCCTTTATGGCTGGTTGAACTTAATTTGACTTAATCAGGATACCGCCAGACGGTCGGTTGGTAATATTATCACAAGTTTATATATTATTTTATGGGAGATATCTAAATTAGTAGTAGTAAAAGTAATTCCTTTTACCTTAGCATTTTATTTTATTTACTTTTCAGCTTTTACTTTATGTCTTTTACTTTTCAGTATTTTACTTTATGTCTTTTACTTTTAAGTTCTTACTAGCCCTAGTTATGTGTTAGTTATCTGGGGTTGTGATGAATTCTAATATCACCGGTTTATAAGAGGTTATTTTATAGTTTGGGTAATTTAAAGGTTTACTTATTAAGTCTTAAGCTTAATGCTTCTTGTTGTCTGATCACCAATAAGATTGATGTGGTAAATCTAAAATGAACTAGACATAGGGATTTTAGGTTTCAACCTTAGACTTAATAGCCCACGATCTTCCTTGAGGATAGATAACCCTTTAATAGATTTCCTTACAGGATAGGAATATACCTGTCGGGCGGGGGTAGCCTTAATTGGAACTTAATCTTAATGAATCCAGATAATTTGATTGACATAGACATATGGTTCAATTGTGGTTAAACTGGGTATTTGTGTCTGACCATCGACAGAGGCTTTTGCATAATTTAGTGTTCCAGGTTAGTAAACTGATTTATTACACAAACATAAAATAATCACTTCATCTTTTAAAAGATATTAGAATGATTCACAACCCTAGATCTTTGTGTCTTTTGTTATTTTCCTTAGTATTTTCTTTTGTCTTTTTATTTATTTATTTAGCAAATCTACAATCAACCAAATCAATCAAACAATCATTATCTTCACCCTCAATTAGATATTGTAAATAAATAGATTCAATAATTAATAACAATAGTAGGAATTAAGTCCTCGTGGGATCGATATTTTATACTACTTGAACGATACGTGCGCTTGCGTATACGTGTGTGTTTACGCCGATCATGGTCTTTGCATCAAGCTTCTGCTTGAGCTCCTTGGACATGTGTACAAAGGCTAAATAATTAAATGTTCTAAAGTGAGAATATGAGGAATTCTTACCAGACCACACTTTCTCTGGAATCTCAAAATTCAACGGTACATATGGTGCTTTGTTGATCAGGTAGCAGGCCACACAGACAGCTTCTCCCCAGAATGGCTTTGGAAGCTTAGCCATCCGATCATGCTTATGACTTTCTCTATAATGGTGCAGTTCATTCTTTCAGCAACACCATTATGTTGTGGGGTGCGTGGAATAGTCATTGTCTTCCGCAGTAGGCATTGAACTCTCTAGAAGTGTACTCACCTCCATTATCTATGCAGAGGCACTTCGATTTCTTCCATGTTTTACACTCTACCATGAAATGGAATAGCTTGAAATGATCCATGACCTGAACATTTGTTTTCATAAAATATACCCATACTTTTCAAGAAGAATCATCAATGAAAGTCTCTAATGGACTACAAACATCAGAGTGTACCAGATTGAGTAATTCTGATATTCTCGTACAAGAGAAATTAAAATAGACTCTATGTTGCTTGCCAAATAGACAGTGATTGCAAGGATCTAGAGCAACATTCTTAGAGACAGTTATTAGATCATTCTTTGTTAAGGTAGACAACACTTTTCTCACTTCTGTGATTGAGTCTCTAGTGCCACTAATTTTGAAAAGCCTATCGTTCAGCTACATTGAGGTTCTTTGTATATATATTCACATGAGTCTTGTATAAAGTATCGTAAATATGTCCTCGTACGACAACCATTACACCTTTTATCATTGTCTATTTGTCATTGCTAAAGTGGCTAGCATATCAAGGTTACTCCCGAGATAGATTGAGCCAAAATTCTGGAACATGTCTAACATTCTTCAGGGTTATTGTACACCTTATTTTTGTCTGTAACTGAATATCATCAATTCCCACTATTTGAGAGGAACTGGTATTTTCCATCTTCACTACACCAAAGTCTTATGCTTTGTATGTGTGTGAATAAATCCCTGTGAAGTGTGACGTGGTAGGATGCTGCAGTATCTACTACCCACTCAATATCTTGGGTTGCGGTGTGAATGCATGTCTCTTCCTGGATGGAGCAAATGACTACATCTCCCGTGACAACTTCTAATATCTCCACATCGTTGTTTCGTTCGGCTGGGAATTACCTTGACCCTGCTCTCATTGTAGCTTTTAATACTTTTTCTTTAAATGGCCTTCTATGCCATAATAGTAGCACTTACAAATAGCTTTCTTTTATCTGTGGATTTGCCTTTACTTTTACTTTTAACTCTTCTTCTACCTCAATTTTTATCTCATTGTCATCCTCGATTCTCTGTGACGAGGGTTGTGTATGATCTGTGCCCACATCTTTTATCTGGCCTCCTCATTTGACTAGACATCATTTACCATAGGCATGGTATGTTTGCCTCATTGAGTCGAATTCCTGAGAGTAACCACCAATGTCTCCTAGCTATCAGGAAGAGAACTGAGTAGTAGAAGGGCTTGTACTTCATCTCTCAGATGCATATCTACTACAGACAACTGGTTCACCAGGCTCTGGAACTCATTGGTATACTCTGCTACTGAAGTTCACCAAACGCCTCATTATTAAGGCTTTATTTTGAGCTGTATTGGCCTGGTACATGCCTTCAAACTTCTTCCATATTTCGTAAACATCTGTAGAAGATGATGAATGAGAAACAAGTTGAGTCTCCCCTGTCCTTAAGAACTTATTAGCCCCGCCTCGGTGCTCTACAGATGCCTTATGGCTAACGTTCTCTCAGGATTACTTAGTTGCTTCTTGTAGAAGGGGCACTCATTTCTCCAAGAACTTGAATTTAGGAAAAATGGTGGAAACTCTCAACTCTAGACTTATGTCTGTATGTTTGTAAAAAAAATGTGAAAGAAATGAATAAATAGAATTCAAGCCAAATACTCATTTTATAGGCATGGATGAGTGCCTTTGTGGGCACCCTTTGGTTTAGGGTGTAGCCCTCTTAAAGGTTATACCTTTTCCTAATGCCTTTTCATACCGGAGTTACATTCTTTAACTTTAGATGATATTTCTTTCAACTTGTTTCTTTCCTATAAGGCACTTCCTAAGGGATATGTTTCTCATACACATATATATATTAGAGAATTTTTCTACAATCCCCCACAATTCTCTAATATTAATGTAGATGTTGGGTTTCTAAAGTGTCCCAAGATCAATTTAAGCAAGAAATAATGTGAATACAAGAAGAAGTATATCGGAAATATACTTAGATCGAACGGATTTTGGATGCGTTGATAACAAAAAGTTTTTCCTTTGAGAAGTCTCCAAGCTTCCTTTTGAATATGTTGAATCCAAGCTCCAAGCTTTTATTTGAGATTCCAAGCTCAAAGGTTGGTTTCCCTATCACCTTGAATGTTTCCTTGTGTGCTAGCACTTGAATAATTTTGAAACAAAATTTTCCTTTTGCCTTGTGAAGGATTCGGCCAAGAGAGAAAATTGGGGAGAGAGAGAGCTTTTTCAATTTTTTTTTTGTGTGTTTGTTTCTAAAACCCTTATACCAAAAGTCTCACAAATTTTGTTATATGCTTTTCCAAAAAGCAAAACAAACATTTGGAGGGAAAATGACATTAATTGCTCTCAACTACTCCCATCACTCAAAAAAGTGACTTGTATCACATCACTCAAAGTTGATGTGACTTCCATCACAAAAAGTGACTTGCGATGTGACTTGTGGGCCCCACTTTAATTCAAAATGTGAGTGGGCCTGGAAACACATTCCGGGCTCATGTTCGTTAATTCCGAATTAACCAATTTCCCATTGCGACGTAATTAAATCAAATTTAATTAAATAATTATGTCTAGCAAAATTACTATTCACATCGCTCGTGAATTAATTCGTTCGCCCGAATTAAAATCCAATTTTAATTTCGCGTCGAAATCTAATTTCGTTTTATATATCGAATATATTATTTTATCGATTAATTCCAAATTAATTGTTCTCTATCTTCAAATAGTATTTTATCCCAGATAAAATCTCTCCGCAATTAATCGTAGATTAATTATGTTCGAATCATACATCATCGGTGAATCTTCGAGAAGCGACCCATGAGATCCCTGGATATGTTGGCAGTAAATCCGGTCGTCGGACTATCCGAACACGTACGTACCTCATACTACGTTTTTACCGATTTACGAGACATGGTTGGCTTCTAGCAAAACACCGTGGCTACCCAATTCTCAAGAAATATTCATAAAGGAATATTTAATCTATGTCAGGCGTAGTATACGTAGTATTACGTATTATGATCTAGTACCGGATGTCACATGCAAGGCCCGAGGTTGGAATTGTGTCTGCCCCGTACGAAGCATATATCGGATCACAAGCAACTAGTCTCTTTAATCGGATAATCATGACCTTGTCATATTATCCCGATGGTTGCAACCAATTAGAGTACCAATTCTGTATCCATGCGTGATCATCATCTCCATATAACTGAAGTGATACTTCTGTCTTGACATCACACCCAATACACTACGATTCTCAATAAACCCAGAAGAGGCGTACACAGAACCTGTTAAAGTCCTGGACGACCAAAACCAAAGCATATTGATTGTCGCAAGTACTAGCGATGCAAGTCTCAGGTTAAGACCAAATACATCTTACCCTGATGCGGATTCACATAGACACATAGTCATACTACCAATGAGATTCCACGGGGTCTATCCAGAGCGAAGCTGTTTCCGTACCATCGATAAACACAACCTCCTTTCACATTTGCATAAGTATCCAATACTTAAATATATGAGAACTATGTCGTTACGCTTTCATAACACGCACAAGTGCAATACTAGTCTATTCCACATTATCGATGTCCAGTCTCGACAATACTACGACTAGGGATATTTAATGATTAATCCTTTATGGATTGATATTGTCTCATATCTAATAATCCGGAACTAATCATAAGGAATTTTATCATTTATATATTTAAGTAATCAAATTACAAAATGATAAAATGCAATTTCCATTGTCACATAGTTAATTTGTACAAAAACCACAATGTCTTTTACAAATAGTGACGCTATGAGTCATAATTGTCCAACAATCTCCCACTTGGCCTATAGCCAGTCACTCAAGCATCTAACACATGAACTATGTACATGTCGCTCAAACTTTTGCTGAGGAATAGCTTTCGTCAGTGGATCTGCAATGTTGTCCTCTGATGCGACCTTCTCGATCTTCACATCGCCACGATGTATGATCTCACGAATCAGATGGAAACATCGAAGAACATGTTTGGATCGTTGATGAGACCGCGGTTCCTTAGCCTGCGCTATAGCCCCGTTATTGTCACAATACAATGGAACGGGCTCAGCTGCTAACGGAACTACTCCTAATCCAATTAGGAATTTACGGATCCAAACTGCCTCTTTTGCTGCTTCAGCTGCAGCAATGTACTCCGCCTCTATTGTTAAATCGGTAACAGTCTCTTGCTTGGTAGATTTCCAACTTACTGCTCCGTTATTCAAACAAAATATGTACCCGGATTGTGACTTACAGTCGTCTTTATCGGTTTGGAAACATGAGTCGGTAAACCCAGTTACCTCAAGTTCTCCATCTCCATAGATTAAGAAAGCATCTTTAGTTCGTCTAAGATACTTTAGGATATTCTTAACCGCCATCCAGTGACCATCACCTGGATCAGCCTGATAGCGACTACACATGCTCAAAACATATGAGACATCAGGTCGCGTACATATCATGGCATACATGATCGATCCGACTACCGAGGCGAATGGTATCCGACTCATGTTGTCTCTCTCATATCAAGTTTTAGGACACATGTCTTTAGATAGAGTGACGTCATGTGACACTGGCAACAGTACCCTCTTGGACTGATCCATGTTGAATCTCTTCAACACTTTGTCAATGTACGTGCTCTGGGAGAGTCCAAGCAACTTTCTAGATCTATCCCGGTAGATCTTTATTCCCAGAATAAAGGCTGCTTCTCCCAGATCCTTCATGGAGAATTTTAATGAAAGCCAAGCTTTCACCGATGTTAACATGGGAATGTCATTGCCAATAAGAAATATATCATCAACGTAAAGGACAATGAATGTCAGTGCGCTCCCACTAACCTTCTTATATACACAAGGATCATCCTCGTTTTGAACGAAATCATATTCTTTTATGATCTCATCAAAACATTGGTTCCAAGAACGCGATGCTTGCTTCAATCCATAAATGGATCGATTTAACTTACAAACCTTGTTTGCAAGTCTTGGTAAGACAAAACCATCAGGATGTTGCATATAAACATCCTCCAAAAGGTTTCCGTTAAGGAAAGCGGTTTTGACGTCCATCTGCCATATCTCGTAACCAAAATATGCAGCAATAGCAAGCATTATCCGAATGGATTTAATCAAGGCAACGGGTGAAAAAGTTTCGTCGTAATCGACACTATGTCGTTGACGATACCCTTTCGCTACAAGCCTAGCTTTGTACTAGGGGTGTTCACGGGTCGGGTCGGGTCGGGTTTTTCAATTTTTTTTTGGACCCGATCGGGTCGGGTCATTCGGGTCATTTGACCCGAAACCCGAAATTTAAGAAGCTGACCCGCGCGGGTCGGGTTGCAACTGGTCGGGTCAAAAAATCGCGGGTCGGATCGGGTCAACATAATATATTGTAAATATAATATATATATTTTATTGATACAAACTTTACAATATATGTATATAGCTGCGTTGGTAAGGCTGTGGGTTGATATCTCCTTAAACTTTGGTTCGAATCCCATCCCCAACATTTTTAATTTTAAAGAAAATTAAACAAAATTTCCAAATTTGAGCTTGCTGAGGCTCGAACTTGAGGCTCTTTGATGACCAAACAATTACTTTGCCATTCCAACTACAACTAATTCTGGTTAAAATTGTATGACACAAATATATATTATAATTTTTTCGGTCGGGTCAAACCCGAATTTTTTGACCCAAACCCGTGACCCGATCCGAAATTTCGGGTCGGATCGTGTCGGGTCGAAATTTTGTAATTTTTTTTACTAGACCCGCGCGGGTCGGGTCGGGTCAAGTCGGGTCGGGTCGGGTCGCGGGTTGACCCGACCCTATGAACACCCCTACTTTGTACGTTTGTACATTGCCATCCATGTCAGTATTCTTCTTGAAGACCCATTTGCAACCAATAGGCTTTACGCCTTCTGGTGCATCAACCAGTGTCCAAACTTGGTTGGTGTACATGGAATCCATTTCAGAATTCATGGCATTGATGAGTGGTAATTATATAACTATTTCCCACTCATTTGACCTAATATTTTGTATAGTTTCTTGAGTTTTGTGAATATTTTGATGTGTTTTGTGTTATTTTGTAGATAAATAAAGTTTCAGGACATTCTGAAGGTGATTTGGGGCCAAAACAGTGAAAATTGGACAAAAGGGCATTTTGGTAATTTTCCTCGTCGCGACTCCTAACATGCACCAAGACTTGCTAACGTGCGCCGGGTCCACAAGTCAGAATCTGAGAAGTTTGACTTTGCTAACGTGCGTCGTGCCACGTGTCACCATAACAGCCGATCTGCTAACGTGCGCCGTGCCACGTGTCATCATCCTACGGTGCCAACAGTCGCCATCGTCACGTGCTACCACGTGTCACTCCACGTCATTGTCCAAATCACCAGTTGACCGAGTCAAAGTACCACGTCATCATCAACCAATCACAGCGTGCAACGTGTCATCATTTTATGGTGCCGACAGTCACTTTCGCCACATGTTGCCACGTCAGCTCAATCATTCAGCTCCCAGCCGCCTTGCCACGTGTCACCTTATCACCTTTTCCAGAATCCCACGTGTCGAGCTCTTAACCTGCCACGTCGACAATCACTCGCGTCGCGATGCGAGCTGCGCGTCGCGACACGGACACCCTACTGACGCCTATAAATAGAGCTCGAAATTTCAGTTTCAGATGTACCTTCCTCTCTAATTTCTCTGATGTAAATAGAGAGTTTTCTATCTCGTTTCTTTTAATTTCAGTTTTGTAATTAAATTTTAATTACGTTCTGTAATAATAGTAATTTACTTTCTTTACTTTTTACAGTTTTTACTATTCAACCATGAGGAGGTAACTTCCCCCTGCTAGGGTGAAAGGTAATTCTTTTACTATTGCTATTTAGATTAATCTCCCTTAAATATAATATATTCACTATTTAAAATTTGCCTTAAAAAGGATACCGCTATATTGGTCGGTTGGTAATTCATTTTAAACTGGTTTAAACCTGACTAAGCAAGGATACCGCCAATTGGTCGGTTGGTAATTAAATTTTCTTACCGCCTATATGGCAGGTTTATTTTGGTTCCGCCTTTATGGCTGGTTGGACTTAATTTGACTTAATCAGGTTACCGTCTATATGGCTGGTTGGTAAAATAATCACAAGTTAATATATTATATTAAGGGAGATATCTAAATTAGTGGTAGTAAAAGTTGATCCTTTTACCTTAGCATTTTATTTTATTGTAATTTACTTTTCAGCTTTTACTTTACCACAATTACTTTTCAGCATTTTTACTTTATGTCTTTTACTTTCAAGTTTTTACTAGCCCTAGTTATGTGTTGTAACTAAATTAGTTATTTGGGGTTGTGATGACTTCTAATATCACCGGTTTATAAGGGGTTATTTTATAGTTTGGGTAATTTAAAGGTTTACTTATTAAGTCTTAAGCTTAATGCGTCTTGTTAATTGTCCACTAATAAGATTGATCTGGTAAATCTGAAATAAACTTGACAAATGAATTTTAGGTTTCAGCCTTAGACTTAATAGCCCACGATCTTCCTTGAGGATATATAACCCTTTAATAGATTTCCTTACAGGATAGACATATACCTGTCGGGCGGGGGTAGCCATAATTGGAACTTAAACTTAATGAATCCAGGTAATTTGGTTGACATAGACATATGGTTCAATTGGGTTATACTGGGTATTTGCGTCTGACCATCGACAGAGGCTTTCGCATAATTTAGTGTTCCAGGTTAGTAAACCAATTTATTACACAAACATGAAATAACCACTTCATCTTTTAAAAGATATTAGAAAGATTCACAACCCTAGATAGTTCCTAATATTTAATTTTCTTAAACCTATTTTCGTGCAATTTTATTTACTTGTTTTTAAATTGAAAATCTTCACCATTTCAAATCAATCAATCAACATGTTAGATACTAGTAATCATTTGACCTCATAAAATTAATAGATTAGGTATTAAGTCCTCGTGGGATCGATACTTTTTATACTACTTGAACGATACGTGCACTTGCGTTATACGCGTGTGTAAGCACCAGTCAAGTTTTTGGCGTCGTTGCCGGGGACTTATTTATCTTTCACTATTATTTTTAAGGTTAGATACCTTTACTTGTATCTAATTTTCTTTTTACTTATTGTTTTTGTTTTCTTGTGTTTCAGGTTCTCAGAAACTTCATGAGACGAACCAGAAGCTTTGAACTTCGACCGCTTGACTCGTAAATTGAAAGAACCATCAGACAGTTGAGAAGGGAAAGGCGAGAAGGCCAAAAAACTTTAGTCAACATGGAACCTGAACCTTTGGAAGTTGCACCACCAATTCCCATTCGAGACAGAACCATTCCGGTGGTTGACAGACTCATTTCGTGTATTGTACTTCCTCCCTTACAATAAAATGCAGGTGACATTAAAACATGCATTCAGATGATTCAGCAGTCAGTTCAGTTTGGGGGGAATGCAACTGAAGACCCTAATGCCCACATAAGCAACTTCCTAGAAGTTTGCGGCACTTTCAATTACAACTGAGAAGATGAAGAAGCAATGAGACTGCTGGTTTTTCCATATTCCTTGAAGGACAGAGCTAAAGCTTGGCTACATTCACTACCAGCAGGTTCCATCACAACTTGGAACACTTTAGCCACCAAATTTCTTGCAAAGTACTTTCCACCAGCCAGAACTGGAAAGCTAAGGAATGACATCACATCCTTTGTACAACAAGACTCAGAAACTCTCTACGAAGCTTGGGAAAGGTACAAAGATTTGCTCCGGAAATGTCCTCACCATGAGATTCCAAAATGGCTCCAAGTCCAAACTTTCTATAATGGACTTTCTGGAATAATGAGAACCACAATTGATGCTGCTGCTGGAGGAGCTTTAATGGCTAAAGGAGAAGATCAAGCCTGGGACCTAATCGAAGAAATGGCCAACAACAATTCCTTGTGGCCAACAGAAAGGAGCATGATCCAAAGAATTGCAGGAATTTATGAAAGTGGAGCCAATATAGCAGTCAACGCCAAGCTGGATCAGATATGCAAATTCATGGAGACTTACCACTGGATCCACAAGTTCACCATATGGAGAAGAACCAGAGCCGAACCAACTTGAAGAGACAGTGAATTTGTCAACAATTTCAACAGACAGGGGAACAATCCATATTCCAACACCTACAACCAGGGTGGAGGAATCATCCCAATTTTTCATGGAGCAACAATTCAGGGCAAAAGAACAATCCACCATCTAGATTCCAACAGCAGAACTATCCACCACCTGAATTCCAGCAATAGAATAAAGGCCATGAGCAGGAAAATGAACCAGGAATAGCAGAAGTGCTGACTCAGTTAAAAAAGTATGATGCTATGTTTTAGAGCCAATATGCTTCCATCAAAGCACTGGAGAATCAAATCGGACAACTGGCCAATGCTCAGAGTTACAGACCGCCATGGAATCTTCCCAGCAATATAAAACCAAATCCAAGGAACATAGAAAATGAGCAGTGTCATGCCATTATGTTAAAAAGCGGTACTGAAATC
Organism: Zanthoxylum bungeanum; assembly: GCA_019454045.1. Classification (NCBI taxonomy): domain Eukaryota; kingdom Viridiplantae; phylum Streptophyta; class Magnoliopsida; order Sapindales; family Rutaceae; genus Zanthoxylum; species Zanthoxylum bungeanum. The sequence goes on from SKCR01037293.1 coordinate 17,889, forward strand.
AACAAAGATGTTGGAGCCAAAACAACTGCTGAGGAAGTTCCAAAAGAAACAAAGCAACAAATGGAGGAAAAAGAAGCAAAGGAAAAAGAACAGATCACTCCACCTCCACCTTTTCCTCAACGTCTTCAGAAAAAAAAACTGGACAAGCAGTTTTCTCGTTTCCTGGAGGTGTTCAAAAAGCTGCACATCAACATTCCATTTGCAGAAGCCTTAGAACAAATGCCCAGCTATGTAAAATTCATGAAAGACATTCTTTCACGAAAACGGAGATTGGGAGATTATGAGACAGAAGCATTGACAGAAGAATGCAGCGCCATCATTCAGAGGAAGCTTCCCCCAAAGTTGAAAGATCCTGGCAGTTTCACCATTCCTTGCATCATAGGAGAACATAACTTTGGTAAGGCTTTATGTGATTTAGCTGCAAGTGTTAACTTGATGCCTTTTTCTATTTTCAGGAAACTGCAGATTGGATAAACAATGCCCACTTCAGTCTCTCTACAACTTGCTGATAGAACGCTCGTATTTCCAAGAGGCGTAGTTGAGGATGTGCTGGTCAAGGTTGACAAATTCATTTTCCCAACAGATTTTATTGTCCTTGATATGGAGGAAGACGCAGACGTGCCAATCATCCTTGGGAGACCATTCTTGGCTACAGGTCGAACCATTATTGATGTACAAAAAGGAGAATTAACCATGAGGGTACATGACCAAAAAGTAACATTCAATGTTTTCAAGGCCATGAATTTCCCAGATGATGAAAAGAAGGAGGAATGTTTCAGACTTGATGTGATACACAGTACCATTCAGAACTCCAATGCAATGCAAAGTTCTATTGACAAACTTAAAACATGTCAATTGCCTGTGGAGCCTGAAGATAAATCGTCTTTTTCACTGAAAAAGCCAATTCTTGCACTACAAGCAACAAAAGAGAAAAAGTTCCACCATCTCAACGAATTGGAGGAATTTCACAATCAGCATTTTGAGGATGCCAAATTGTACAAAGAAAAAGCCAAGAAGAGACATGATGAGAAGTTAGTGCGCATACAGTTGGAACCAAGGCAGTAGGTGCTGTTGTACAACTCAAGGTTGAAACTTTTCCCTGGAAAGTTGAAATCAAGGTGGCCAGGTCCATTTGTGATCACTCTAGTTTTTCTATATGGAGCTGTTGAGTTACTAGATCCCAACACCAACGAAACATTCAAGGTTAACAGTCAGCGTGTCAAGCACTACTAGGGAAAATCATTTGAGTGACAAAAAGAAAGTGTCACACTTTCAGATCCAGCCTAACGTTCGAGAAGTCACGTCTAGCTGACGACGTTAAACTTAGCGCTCGCAGGGAGGCAACCCATGCAATTTGTGTATATATTGTGATATGGTGTGTTTTATTTTTGTGTGTTTAATTTTTGCAGGTAAAGTCATTTCACGATGGAAGAACTTCTCGCAAATCTTCATAAGCAATTTCCTTCTCTCCCTAAAAAATCTCTGATGAAAGTTTACAAAGCTCGCTTGGAACGATTGAGACTACTAACAATCCATGGTATTCCTACTGACATTCGTTGGGTAATTGAAGCACGGGTCCGATTGGCAGGTGAGTCTTCTGACTCTTTTATTTCACATCTGTCTGGTTTAGGAAGGAGCACCTATGCTAAAAAGAGAAGAGCCAAAAGAATGTGTGTTTGTTATAAATGTGCTCATATGTTTTGTGATACTCGTTGTTGTTCTTTAGGAATGGTGTCTGATAACCGCGAAGATAAGATTAATTTCATTAGGGATGGCTTGAGTAAGGAGTCTTTGGATGATATATTTAAAACTCTTGAGACGCATCCTAGTGGATATGTGTATCACGAAATTCGTGTGTTATACGCACAATTCCAAAAAGAAAGAAAACATTTAAGTGTTGGGAATCTGACTCAAAAAGACCATGTTTGCCGATTTATAAGAAAATTGGATGGGAAGCTTGTCTCTGACGCATAGATGTCAATCAAGCTGCTACTTTTCTTGTAAATATTATATCTCTTTGTCTTTTCCTAATAATTGTGATTTGTTTTGTTGTTTTCTTTTCTTTTCTCCGACAGGATCCAGACCTTTTTGACTATCACGATTTATAATTGTCATTTGGCAGGTACTAGTGCTATTATTTTACTCACCCTTTTCAAGTGTTATAAATTCAACTCATCATTGCATTTTTGAAGACATCCAAAGTAAAACATGGAAGCCACTTCAAGAAGACGAGTTGAAAACATCTGTGTGTTTTGCGGTACTAGTATTGGTGTTAAACCACAATACGTAGAAACAGCAAAGGAATTGGGTCGAGTCTTAGCTGCAAGGAATATGCACTTAGTATATGGCGGTGGCAATCTTGGACTAATGGGGATCATTTCAAAGGCCGTACAAGAAGGAGGTAGTCACGTTTTGGGAATCATCCCAAAACCCTTGGCAGAGGCAAATCTTATTGAACCATCAAACAGAGAGGAACTGATCGTGCCAGGTATGTCTGAACGATTGGTAGAAATGATTAACTGTGCTGATGCTTTTATTGCTTTGCCAGGTGGCTTGGGTACATTGGAGGAAATTTTTACAGTGTTATCTTGGGCGAACCTAAACATACACTAGAAACCGCTTGGACTGTACAACATTGAAGGATTTTATGATTTTCTTTGTGTTTTTCTTGATGATGCCCGGAAGAAATGGGTTCGTGTCAAAACCTATGAAAGAACTCCTATTTACTGCCAGAACTGCTCCGGATCTCATTGACCAAATCTTAGCCTATGAACCACAAATTGACCATATCCTTTCAAAGATAAATTGGTCCAAAGACGATCGTGGTAAGAGGCATTGGATTAATCTGGATCTTAACCTTTAACTTTTTGTGTAGAATTTCAATTAACCAGGTACTATCTTCTAAACTCTTCTTTTATTGTGTAAGACATTGGGGACAATGTCTCATTTAGGTTTGGGGGAGGGAATTAATTGATCAGTATCTTATATTTAGTTGTGTGTTGTTTTTATTTTTAGGTCAAAATGTTTTCGAAAAATACCAAAAAATTGAAAAAAATTCAAAAATTACAAAAATATTTTGCGTTTTGTGTTTTTATTTTGACTAAAAAGGTGAAATTGGTAAGAGATAGCTGAATAATGAGTTTCCACTCCTGAGACGTATCTTAAACAATTTTTGAAACAAGTTAATTTTTGTTTACTTCATTTTAAATTATTTAATTTGTAAATTCTCCATAAAACTGACTAAAATGAATCTTCATATGCTCAGTTGACAGGTATTATCAACATGCATGGTAACATACATACATGAGCTATAATTGAAAAGTTTGTAATATTTAGTGCTCTAGTTTAATTGGAGGAAGCATCTCAAAAAGCAATGGAGAGTAAAAAAAAAAACTTATGAGATCCGAGTTATTAGTCCGTATGGGTGTTTTAACACTTAGTGCCCTAAAACCAACTGGTTTGGGAGTCACTGGCCCAAAGCTTGCTACATGGATCAAAGATGCTGCAAAAATATATATATATGAAGTCTGAGTAATTAAGTCCGTAGGGGTGTCTTAACACCTGGTGCCCTAAAGCCAACTGGTTTGGGAGCCACCGACCCAACACTCGCTACATAGATGGAAGATATTGTATATAAATAAAAAAAAAAATCAAAAATCAAAGAAAAAAAATCAGAAAAATCAGAAAAATTATTTGTGGGACACAGAAACTGGGCGACACAGTGCTGTCCTAGGCTCGCGGCCTAGTTGGGAGTACAGAGTAGCCCGCGGGACTAAACGGAGAATAATGGAGTCGCCACCCAGTGTGAACCGGAAAATGAGATTTAAGGCCGCACTCACCCCTCGCAAGGGAAGACCTCAAACCGTTGGGTTCGGAATGGTCCCTTACTTATGTCACTTGTAATGAAAGGATTTGTGTAATAATTAATCAAGCTTAAGTAACACTTATTTCCAAGAGTATCATGCTTCTAAATCCATGTGCGCAAAAATAAAACTTACACCTAAATTTGCATATATTTCACATCTAAGATTGCATGCTTGAAAGTACATCAAAGTAGCAACGAACATACAACTTCATTGGCATATTGTATTCATGGAAACACAAGCACACACTAACTACACAAGCACACATAAAGGCGAATCAAATAATGGCGAACATGTGATTTCATAGACATATCATAAACAAATAGCCATTACATGTCCATGCACAAATAAAAGAGTCAACTAAGTATATAATGCAAAAAGACACTTAAGGATGCAATTAGGCATTAAAGTAAGCATGTTATGACGTGGTGCAAAAGAAGATAACTAATATGGACACAAACACACATGTGAGCACTTTTCAAGTGGTACGTGGAATTGTATCCCAAGTACAGACCGCATTACCGTCCATTCGGAATCCGCTACGGAATTTATGTCTGGGTTTCCATCCGATATACTACAAGAAATAATACTCAAATGCTATCATGACATGGATATATGAATTGTAATACGTTAAGCCAAGACTAAGGGATATATGATGCAATCAATGGAATAAATATGTTTTTCATTATGATGCGTACAAAGAAAAGGATGACTATATGAAACTTCGTATACCCGATTGAACACATCTTATATTCAACCGAATATACATCAACCGGCGCAGCAAAGCATCGTGGTAAAGGATTTTAACCCCCCCAAATAGGGGACCTTTAATCCGACTTACTAAGCCCATGCGCTCGATTGCATCATGCATACAAAGAATAAAGACAATAACATCAAACTTAGTATGCCCGATTGAACATATCTCACACTCAATCGAACACACATCAACCGGCGCGGCAAAGCATCGTGGTAAAGGGTTTTACCCCTCCAAATAGGGGACCTTTAATCCGACTTACTAAGCCCATGCGCTCGATTGCATCATACATAAAAAGAATAAAGACAATAACATCAAACTTAGTATGCCCGATTGAACATATCTTACATTCAACCGAACACACATCAACCGGCGTGGCAAAACATCGTGGTAAAGGGTTTTAACCCCTCCAAATAGGGGACCTTTAATCCGACTTACTAAGCCCATACGCTCGATTGCATCATGAATAAACAAGTAACATGCGGAATTCAAATGACGAAAAATAAATAAATCAAAGCAATATAAAACAAAAGAAGGTGCCGTTTACTCAAGCGGTACGTGGAGTTGTATCCCGAGTACAGATCATACTACCGTCCATTCGGAATCGGCTATGAAATTTATGTCCGGGTTTCCATCCGATATACCGCGAGAGTTGACACATCTTTCATTTTATTCCAAGGCCACAACATACAATATTTCACAATTCATGCACTTTCTATCTATTCAAGGGCCACAACATGCTTCATTCAAAAATATTCATGCAAACGAAACTCAATAAATAATAAAAATACAACTGAAAACAAGTGTGAAAAATACTTGTAGGCACTGCATTTTTGCATGTAAGACCCGATGATGAATCTCATTTGGAGGCACTACCTTTTAGTCGTGGAAGTCGCGGAAAACGGTCGTCGGAAGGGAAAGGTCAAGAATTGATATTTTTGGATTTGGTTCACTCGTTCAAGTTCGGGTTCGCTCGTTCGGTCTCAGTTTTGAATTATCCTCGGCCCAAAATACCCACACCTCACGCCCATTCCATGCAAACCAACAAAACCCATATCCTAAAGCCATGCAACCCATACCATACATGCATTATTCAAACGCCCACCATCATTCCCTCACCAAACAAAAGCCACCAAAACACTAAACAACAAAAGCACTTGTCACCTGCCACTAACCACTCCCATCAAAATAATTGCCTCCCCAAAGACCACCCACACTAGCCTCAAAAACACAAACCAACAAGAATCCTTCACCCCCCATTCAACCTGCCACCACTGCCAGCCTGCTTCACGTGAATAACTCCATACTGCCCTTGTCTTTTCCCTTCACGCCACAACAACAATCACTCACTCGGCAGACCCTATCTCTCTCATCTCCTTCACGCCACATACACTGCAAACGCCCATAACAAACTGCTAGCCTTCAACCATAAAACCCTACTGAACTCACGCATAGAGGGGGCTGAAGATTGAACGCATCATTCACGCCAAAAAAGGAACACACAGCCCTCACGCGGAGACTGCCCTAGATCAACATCTCCATGCCCTCATTCACGGTATCACAGCCCCCCTTAAAGACATCAAGCCACCACAGCAGCCAACTCACACCAGCAGCCCCTTCACCTCACTGCAGTTCACGCCACCAGCCCATAAACCCATAACATCACACTCTCAGTAGTCCTTCGTTTCAGGACCAGAAACTGAACACATTACCGACAACAAACCAACCTCTCTGCATCATCACCTTGAAACCAAACTGCACACTGCCGAGCCATCTGACCTACGAACGTGCCCTGACCTTCATCATCTTCGTGCACCAAGAGAGACACGCACTAGACCTGATTCACGTGGACAGCACCTCCATTTGCCGAGCCTTTACTCACCTGAAACCACACTTCACCAGCCACTGTCTTGCCCTTACTGTAACAAACAGCGCACCACTGCCCCTAACATGCGAAGCTACTCACGATCACACCCTCATTCAAACAACCACACAGCCTTACACACATCAACAGTCCACTACACTAACCCAATTCACGCACACACGCCCTAACATGCATGTCCCCATACACCACACAAACCCACGTAAACACATGCATGCAAACCGTGAAATAATGCCCTAACTGCCTTAAAACCGAGCCCATGCACACGTGCCAATCCAACCCAAAAATCGAGCCAAAACAGCTCCCTAAAACCCTAACATTCACACATAAATGATTCCAAAGTGACCCAAAAATAACCAAGAGAGAGAATGAGAATTTGAGTTAAAAGCAGAGTGAAAACAACAAGTGAAAATAAAAAGAAAAAAAATGACGAGTGAAAATAACGAGCGAAACGGAGAAAACAGTAGAAACAACGGACCCGTGAAAACAGCAGAAATAGCGGACCAGTGAAAACAGAGAAAATAGTGAACCTGTGAAAACAGTAGAAACAGCGGACGAGTGAAAACATCAAAACGATATCCCTTCCGGCACCGTGGAACGCACTCCCGAAAAGCAACTTAAAAGGTAAGACCTTAGGGCACCCTTTTATTTATTATCCTTTATTTTTAGTTATTTTATTATTTTATTTTGCATGATTATTGGGAATTGGTGCATGATGTGATTTCCGGGTGAACGGAACATGTGTTCTCTCTTGTGGTATATCGGATGGTAACCCGGACGTAAATTCCGTAGCCGAATCCGAATGGATGGTATTGCGGTTTGCACTCGGGATACAATGCCACGTACCACTTAAGAGTCACACATGTTTCGTTTCGTCCAATCTTGGGTTTGAGCATGATTAGTCGTTAGCATGTTATTTATTTAAGTCATTAGTATGTTATCTATTTCTTAAGCATGATTTAGTTTAGTGTGTAATTTATTTTTATGCATGATTTAGTTATTTTCTTTCACAATAGGAATTTTAATTGCGTTTATGTTTAGGATGTTATTTATTCTTTGTATTTGATGATTCAACATGCTCATTGTGTGATATCGTATGTTTGTCGTTGTGATAATTACTTTCAAAGCATGATGACTTAGACATAGGATTTATTTTTATGAATGCGAACTAGGTTTAGGTTATTCTTGGACATGTATGTTGTGTAGACTTAGTTAAATTATTGCACAAATCCGTTCATTACAAGTGGCATAAGTAAGGGACCATTCTGAACCCAACGGTTTGAGGTCTTCCCTTGCGAGGGGTGAGTGCGGCCTTAAATCATTTTCCCGGTTCACACCGGGTGGCGACTCCATTTTATTCTCCGGTTTAGTCCCCCGCGAGCTACTCCGTATTCCCAATTGGGCCGCGAGCCCGGAACAACGTCGCCCAGTTTCTGTTGTCTACAGTATGGCGACTCCATTGGGGATAGAGAATCGGCCCCAAAATAAACCCTTGTAATGTTTGTGATTTGTTTTAAATTAACCATGTCTACTGTGGGTTTAGGGAGTTTAATCAAAGGTATTCTTAAGGGTGGGTAATGGTTTGGTGTCTTCCCTCATTCACTACCTTTCTATAAGGAAAAGCTGTGAAGGCACCAAGATAATCATTTACTCGTAACCTGTTGTGATGGACTAATTTGGAGGACTCGTTGTTTATTTCTGTCACCAAGCGATAAGAGCCTAAGAGGCTAGGGTACTTAAGAGAGCCTCGATCCACCCTCCCTCTGGGGAATCTACAACGGGAAGTCCATTTGACAGTCAGTCACACACCATAACTCGTTGGCACGTACCGTAAGGTATAAAAAAGGTGCGTTCACTTGGTCGTTTGAACCCTTGAGTGGGGAGTCCTAGTCGTGAGCAAACCTTCGTCAGCAGGAGCCTTTGTTTACTTTCTTTTAAACCTGCATGCGAACCATAATTGTATGACCCATAGAAATCATTTCTTTTATGCTTGTTTGGGACCATCGTTATTTGGATTCAATTGGACTTTTTGTCAAGAGATATGAACTCGTTGGGCCATTTAAACTGGAACGAGTTCGTTTCCTTTGATAATTGGGCCGAAAGCTTCTAAAATACCGATGGGCCATTTTGTGTTTAGGCCTCTTATTATTTGAAGTCGTTTAGCCATGTTATCGCAAAAGTATAAACTTGTTGGGCCTTTTCAACTGGGACAAGTTTGCACCGCGCAATGATGTGATTGAATACTTTAAAATGATAATAGGCCAATTAGTATGAAATTTTTATGAGCTTACATATTCCATACATCGCACACAACTCATGCATCTCATGCATACACGCATCATGCTAACCCCCTTTGTGTTAAAAGCCATCATAGATACCCGTTGGGTTGGGGGAAGACTTGTCAGAAAACCATCAGCCAATATGAATGAGTCAGCCAACGAGGGATCCCGCCTGGATCAATTGGAGATTAAAGTAAGCGAAATTATTGAGATGTTGCAAGTTCTGACTAATGATGTGGCCAGTTTGACCGTACCCGGTATAGCCGATAACAGAAAGTTTTACAATCAGAATGGAAAGACCATCGGGGATTCCTCAGAAGAAGCAAGCAGAAAAGACAGGATAGCCATTCAGAAATTGGGAAATGGAGCAGTGAAACTGTTAGACTTGGAAGGGAACGAGTTCACCGAGCCGATCAATGTTGGCAGATTGAAGCTGCACTTTACTGGGAAGAAAGAAGACTGAGCAGTCACCAAGGAAATTGGCGGAAGGCCTAACCCAACGGGATAGGAAACACATCTATGCATGCATACACGTAACGTACTTGCAATTCTTGTGTTTGTTCTATGTTTGCAGGTTCGAAACAGAAGAGGAAAACCAGCAGGAGGAAACACATGGCACCGAGGAGCACAATGAGGGTCTCACCCACCAAGAACATGGAGTATCTCTACACATGTATGTGTATACATTACATGTACACGTCTTTATTCTGTTGTTTTGTATTCGCAGGTTTTAAAGAAGAAAAAAAAAAGAAAAAGAAAGCAGCAAAGATCAAAAGGTGGCACAAAGGATGACATTGAAGACACCTTGACAGATGAATTCTGGTCATGTCTGGCCGAAGACGATGAATTTAGCGCTAACAGGAAGGCAACCCATGCACTTTGTTGCGATTTCTGTTTTCATGCTTTGTGTATACATGTTGTAGAGTCTTTAATTTTGTGTGTTATTTTTATAGGTAAAAGCAAAGACGAAGCATGTTAAGACAGAAGGAATGTCGTTTGGGCAATCACAAAAATTGGAGCTAATTCATTAGTGGTGGCTGAGTAAAGAAAGAATTCTTGAGACGCATCCTAATGAATTTATACCAAGTGAGTGGCGTATTGAGTACACAATTATGTTGCCTTAATTATTGCTTTTCCTTTGTTGTTTTTTTTTTCGTAGACAGGATCCAAGGCTTTTTGACATTTCATGACTTCTTTTGTTATTTTCCTTTATTTTCGTAGACAGGATCCCAGACTTTTTGACCTTTCATGACTTGTTGTGGTGGACAGGATCCACAACTTTTTGACCTTTTAGGACTTCTTTTGGTATTTTCTTTTATTTTCGTGGATAGAATCCACGACTTTTTGACCGCTCACGATTTCTTTTGTTGTTTTCTCTTATTGTCGTAGACATGATCCAGAGACTCTTTGACCTCTGACGAATTCTTTTGTGGTTTAGCTAACAACCATTCGGTGGAATATATCAGTGCAATTATTACTCACCCCTTTTCAGGTTCTATAAATTCAGCTCAACATTTCTCTCCTCAACACATCCAGATATACATCCAAGTAAGAGAAAGAAAATGGAAGCAACTTCACAGTAGCGAGTTAACCAAATTTGTGTTTTCTGTGGATCCAACACTGGTAATAAACCGGAATTCATTGAGGCTGCAAAGGAATTGGGGCGAGTCATGGCTAAGAAAAATATACACTTAGTATATGGCGGTGGCAATCTTGGGATAATGGGAAGCATTTCAAAAGCCGTTCAGGAAAGTGGCGGTCATGTTTTGGGAATCATCCCAAGACCTTTGGTGGACGAACAATTAATTGGACCAACAAATGGAGATGAACGCATCGTATCAGGTATGTCTGAATGACTCCATGAAATGATCAATACTGCGGATGCGTTTATTGCGTTACCAGGTGGACTTGGTACCCTTGAAGAAATATTCACCGTAGCATCATGGGCACATTTAAACATTCATCGGAAGCCCATTGGGATACTCAATGTTGAGCATTTCTTCAATTTTCTGTTTGTATTCCTCGCGGAAGCCAAGAGACATGAGTTCGTCACTAAATCTGTGGAAGATATTTTCCTGACTGTGACAAAGGCCGAAGAGTTGATTGACCAGATCCTAGCTTTTGAACCAAAGCTCGACCCTATCCTCTCCAAATTGGACTGGACAGATAATGATCGTGGCAAGAAGCGCAGATTGGACATTGATCTTAATCAGTGATGTTTCCTACTGACCAGGTATTACAAGACATGAAATATTTGAAAGTTTGTGCTCTAGTTTAATTGTTAAAAAAAAAATGAAAAAAAAAAGGAAAAAAAAATGATGAAAGAATGAAAAGAAAAAAGATGAGTGAGAGAAGTCTTTGATAGTTAGACATATGTCCGGTGATGACATTGTTTGTTGTATGGAGAAACCTTAGAAACGATAAGTGCGAGACGTGCTCTCGTCCGGTATTCTGAATGGATTGATCTCAATCAGACTCACGAGCACTTGATTACGAGATCTCAGCAGTAGAAGCCTGATTGGTTGGCAATGTGACTAGTTGAAGAGATGCTACAAGTCCACCCTGGTTTACTGATGCTATGATATATGATATGGTTGGATATAAAGAAAAAAGTCTCTGAAAAAAAAAGAAAAAAAATAGACCACTTATAACCAATAAGCGTGAAGCTACCCAGGGGCGAGTATTAGGACCACCATGAGGAGAAATGCTACCTTAAAGGGTAGGTGTGTCAGAAAAAGAAAAGAAAAGAAAAAAGAAAATTCAAAATGAAAAGAAAGAGACAAAAGAAAAAAGACGAAGACCATGGGTAGGTGTGTCAGAAAAAAAAGAAAAGAAAAGAAAAAAGAAAATTCAAAATGAAAAGAAAGAGACAAAAGAAAAAAGACGAAGACCATATCATGTTGAGTACGCTGAAGTAATAACAAAACGTGATTAAGACATCCAGGTTGGTTAGACCCACTGGTTCGATTCTCCAAAGCAAAATCATCGAGTTGGCCCACTTAAGGAACAAGCTGCGAAAGAGCCTTAGCACACACACACACTAGGAGTCTAGTTCAGATCACCTATTCAGACGATTGGGGTTGAGTGTATCAAGTAATTTGAAGGTTCTCTGGTTTTGACACAAAGCATTCGTTGAGGACGAAAATATGTTTAGCTGTTAAGATTGTCTCGAGGAGAGCAATATAGTATGTTGAAATAGATCGTTTGCATCATTATCAATCTTTGCCGGGTACGGCACTCTGGGGGCGAGGCCCACATCATTATCAGTCTTTGCCGAGTATGGCACTCTGCGGGTTGAGGCCCACATCACTATCAGTCTTTACCGAGTATGGCACTCTAGGGGCGAGGCCCACATCGTCATCAGTATCATTTTCGCCAGATATGGCATTCTGGGGGCGAGGCCCAAAACATCATTAGTATTTGTTTCGCCGGGTATGGCATTCTGGGGGCGAGGCCCACACCTTCATCAGTATCAGTTTCGCCAGGTATGGCATTCTAGGGGTGAGGCCCACATCACATCAGTATCAGTATTGTCGGGTATGGCACTTCGTGTTCGGAGACACATTCACATCAGCAACGGTTCGGAAATGGACCACTCTCACATCAGCAACTGTTCAGAAATGGACCACTCTCACAATAAAGACGGTTCGAAAATGGACCATTGTCTCATCACTCACCGAAAATGGCACTCCGGGTATGGAGATATCGGATTGGTTTTGCCAGATACGGCATTCCGGGCATGGAGATATCATATCAGTTCTGCCAGGTACGGCACTCCGGGTATGGAAACATCAGATCAGTTTTGCCAGGTACGGCACTCCGGGTATGGAAACATCATATCCGTTTTCCCAGGTACGGCACTCCGGGTATGGAGACACAGTATCGGTTTTGCCAGGTACGACACTCCGGGTATGGAGACACAATATCAGTTTTGCCGGGTATGACACTCAAGGTTGAAGCCCACATCATTATCAGCAGTTTGGGGATGCTTTCCAGGGTTGAAGCCCACATCATTATCAGCAGTTTGGGGATGTGTCCCAGGGCCGAAGCCTACATCACATCAGCATCAGTTGCGGGGATGAGTCCCAGGGTCGAGGCCCACATCGCATCAGCGTCAGTGTCAGTGATGAGTCCCAGGGCCGAGGCCTACATCACATCAGTATCAGTATCAGTCTCAGGGCTGAGACCCATATCATCATCAATCTCAGTTGCGGGGATGAGTCCCAGGGCCGAGGCCCATATCAGTATCAGTTTGGGGCAAGGCCCATATCAGTATCCGTCTGGGGGCGAGGCCCATATATCAGTCTGGGGGCGATGCCCATATCAATATCAGTTTGGGGCGAGGCCCATATCAATATCATTTTGGGGGCGAGGCCCACATCAGTATCAGTTTGGGGCGAGGCCCACATCAGTATCCGTCTGGGGGCGAGGCCCATATATCAGTCTGGGGGCGAGGCCCATATCAGTATCAGTTTAGGGCGAGGCCCATATCAGTATCCGTCTGGGGGCGAGGCCCATATCAGTATCAGTATGGGGCGAGACCCATATCAGTATCAGTCTGGGGGCGAGGCCCATATCGGTATCAGTTTGGGCGAAGCCCACATCAGTATCAGTTTGGGCGAAGCCCACATCAGTACCAGTTTGGGGCGAGACCCATATTAGTCTGGGGGCGAGGCCCACATTAGTGTCAGTCTGGGGGCGAAGCCCACATCAGTACCAGTTCAGGGTCGATGACCCACTACATCATCAGTTCGAGGGCGAGGTCCCTATTGTCAGCGGTGTTGGGTCAGGGTGCCCACGGTCGAGGTTCCCCCGTTGTCGGTTGTAGTTCCGGGACGAGGTGCCCAGGGTCGAGGTTCCCACTACATCATCAATTTGAGGGCGAGGTCCCTATTATCAGCGGTGTTGGGTCGAGGTGCCCAGGTCGAGGTGCCCCCGTTGTCGGTTGTATTTCCGGGTCGAGGTGCCCATGGTCGAGGTGCCCACTACATCATCATTTTTTGGATGCGTCCCAGGGTCGAGGCCCATTTTGGCAACATTATCGGGATGCGTCCCAGGGCCGTGAGCCCCCATTGTCGGTTGCAGTTATCGGGATGCGTCCCAGGGCCGTTGGCCCCCTGCACCTTTGGTTTTGGGATGCGTCCCATGGTCGAGGCCATATTATCAGCGGTATTGGGATGCGTCCCAGGGTCGAGGCCCCCATTGTCGGTTGCAGTTATTGGGATGCGTCCCAGGATCGAGGTCCACTGCATCATCAGCTCAGCGGAGCAGCAGGCAAGTCAGGTGGCAGCTGGCGAGCCAGGTAAGTGAAAATGCATTGCATAACTTTGATAGGATTGTCACTGTTACACAATACACAAGTCCCATCAAAGTGGGGGTGACTGTAGGCACTGCATTTTTGCATGTAAGACCCGATGATGAATCTCATTTGGAGGCACTACCTTTTAGTTGTGGAAGTCGCAGAAAACGATCGTCGGAAGGGAAAGGTCAAGAATTGATATTTTTGGATTTGGTTCACTCGTTCAAGTTTCGGGTTCGCTCGTTCGGTCTCAGTTTTGAATTATCCTCGTCCCAAAATACCCACACCTCACGCCAATTCCATGCAAACCAATATCCTAAAGCCATGCAACCCATACCATACATGCATTATTCAAACGCCCACCATCATTCCCTCACCAAACAAAAGCCACCAAAACACTAAACAACAAAAGCACTTGTCCCCTGCCACTAACCACTCCCTTCAAAATAATTGCCTCCCCAAATAATTACCTGCCACCACTGCCAGCCTGCTTCACGTGAATAACGCCACACTGCCCTTGTCTTTTCCCTTCACGCCACAACAACAATCACTCACTCGACAGACCCTATCTCTCTCATCTCATTCACGCCCTATACACTGCAAACGCCCATAACAAACTGCTAGCCTTCAACCATAAAACCCTACTGAACTCACGCATAGAGGGGGCTGGAGATTGAACGCATCATTCACGCCAAAAAAGGAACACACAGCCCTCACGCGGAGACTACCCTAGATCAACATCTCCACGCCCTCATTCACGGTATCACAGCCCCCTTAAAGACATCAAGCCACCACAACAGCCAACTCTCACCAGCAGCCCCTTCACCTCACTGCAGTTCACGCCACCAGCCCATAAACCCATAACATCATACTCTCAGCAGTATTTCGTTTCAGGAACAGACACTAAACACATTACCGACAACAAACCAACCTCTCTGCATCATCACCTTGAAACCAAAGTGCACACTGCCGAGCCATCTGACCTACGAACATGCCCTGACCTTCATCATCTTCGTGCACCAAGAGAGACACGCACTAGACCTGATTCACGTGGATAGCACCTCCATTTGCCGAGCCTTTACTCACCTGAAACCACACTTCACCAGCCATTGTCTTCCCCTTAATGCAACAAACAGCGCACCATTGCCCCTAACATGCGAAGCTACTCACGATCACACCCTCATTCAAACAACCACACAGCCTTACACGCATCAACAGTCCACTACACTAACGCAATTCACGTGCACACGCCCTAACATGCACGTCCCCATGCACCACACAAACCCATGTAAACATATGCATGCAAACCGTGAAATAACGCCATAACTGCCTTAAAATCGAGCCCATGCACACGTGCCAAACCAACCCAAAAACCGAGCCCAAACAGTTCCCCGAAACCCTTACATGCACACGTAAATGATTCCAAAGTGACCCAAAAATAACCAAGAGAGAGAATGAGAATTTGAGTTAAAAGCAGAGAGAAAACAGCGAGTGAAAATAAAAAGAAAAAAATGACGAGTGAAAATAACGAGTGAAACGGAGAAAACAGCAAAAATAGTAGAAACAACGGACCCGTGAAAACAGCAGAAATAGCGGACCAGTGAAAACAGAGAAAACAGTGAACCTGTGAAAACAGTAGAAACAACGGACCAGTGAAAACATCAAAACGATATCCCTTCCGGCACCGTGGAACGCACTCCCGAAAAGCAACTTAAAAGGTAAGACCTGAGGGCACCCTTTTATTTATTATCCTTTATTTTTAGTTATTTTATTATTTTATTTCGCATGATTATTGTGAATTGGTGCATGATGTGATTTCCGGGTGAACGGAACATGTGTTCTCTCTTGTGGTATATCGGATGGAAACCCGGACGTAAATTCCGTAGCCGAATCCAAATGGACGGTATTGCGGTTTGCACTCGGGATACAATGCCACGTACCACTTGAGAGTCACACATGTTTCGTTTTGTCCAATCTTGGGTTTGAGCATGATTAGTCATTAACATGTTATTTATTTAAGTCATTAGTATGTTATCTATTTCTTAACCATGATTTAGTTTAGTGTGTTATTTATTTTTATGCATGATTTAGTTATTTTCTTTCACAATAGTAATTTAAATTGCGTTTATGTTTAGGATGTTATTTATTCTTTGTATTTGATGATTCAACATGCTCATTGTGTGATATCGTATGTTTGCCGTTGTGATAATTACTTTCAAAGCATGATGACTTAGACATAGGATTTATTTTTTATGAATGCGAACTAGGTTTAGGTTATTCTTGGACATGTATGTTGTGTAGACTTAGTTAAATTATTGCACAAATCCGTTCATTACAAGTGGCATAAGTAAGGGACCATTCCGAACCCAACGGTTTGAGGTCTTCCCTTGCGAGGGGTGAGTGCGGCCTTAAATCATTTTCCCGGTTCACACCGGGTGGCGACTCGATTTTATTCTCCGGTTTAGTCCCCCGCGAGCTACTCCGTATTCCCAATCGGGCCGCGAGCCCGGAACAGCGTCGCCCAGTTTCTGTTGTCTACAATACCCTCAGGTCTAACCTTTTATGTCAAATTTCAGACTTGCGTTTTACGGCCGTCGGAAGGGCTATCACTCCGCAACTCTTCTGGTTCACCGGTTTGCATTTTACCTCGCTGTTTCGCTGCTCAAGCTACTGTTTTGACCTCTGTTTTGCTACTGTTTTCTCGCGGTTTAACTGCCGTATTGTTGCCGTATTTTGGTCACTATTTTTGGTATTTTAGGCTACTGTCTTGGGTGATTTTGGAGGGCTGTTCGGGGGCAGTTTTTGTCACTGTTTGGGGTGTTTTAGGGGCTGTTCCAGGGACTGGTTTACTCTCCGTTTACTCACAGTTTTGGGGTGATTTGTTCACTGGTTTTGTGGGGTTAAGAGGTACGGTTTACGGCTGTGATGCGTGGAGGTTGGCAGGTGGTGAAGACGTGATTAGTGCGTGGGCCGGTGAGCTGCTCATAATTTTTGTTCGTTTGAGGAGTGAAAGGGCTGGTGAGGGGCACTTATGTTTGTTTTCTTTTTTTTTTATACCCTCACTGCCGAGAGAGAGACGTGATGGTGGTGTGTGTATAAGTGTGGCTATGGGTGCAGGTGGCGTGGATTGAAGGTTAGTGAGTGGGCATGTGGCGTTATGGGCTTTTAACGTGAAGGTTGCATGGTTTTTAACGTCAGTGGCTGAGTGTTAGGGCTTGAGGCGTTAGCTGTGTGTGTTCAGTGTGTGAAGGTGGCTTAGAGTGGAGGTGTTTTGAGAGAAGAGGATGTCGTGAGTGAGAGAGAGAGCTGAAGTTTATGTGTTTGCTCTTTTTTTTTGTATTTTGCCGTGAGTTGTGAGGAGTGCAGGGAGTGCATGTCTTGGTTAGGGGTTGTTTACATAGAGAAGGGTTAGGGTTTCCCCTTATCTCACAAGGAAAAGATATGATTTAGTTTTAAAGAAGGAAATCAAGAAAAGTCAAAGATTTGATGGAGACAAGATTGGTTTAGATTAGGAAGTCAATATCTTTAAATTGGTTATGAGTGATTTAATTAGGCATGACATCTTTTTAATTTAGTATATGATTTTGTTTAGTTAGGAAGTTAATATATTTGATTTATCTAAATTAGGCATGATTATATTTTATGTTTTATTTAATTGGTAAATGGTTTAATTATTTTATTTAATTCAATTACATTATTTAATTAATATTTAATTTAATTTGGGTGTATTTTAGGGGCTATGGGCGTGTGGGCCTCTCTTGGTGGGCTAGGTGTTGTGTTGGTTTGGTGAGTGGGTTTGGGCCAAGATTAAAAGGTTCTGGGTTTTGTTAGGCTAAATGTGCTTTAAAACGGAGGTCCACCAGCGAGCCCGAAGCTAAACAAGCGTGTAAAATTCGACAAAGTACTGATTTCCATCTTTTCCATTCCGACGTCCATTTCCCGCGGCTTCCGCGACTTAAAAGGTAGTGCCTCCAAATGAGACTCATCATCGGGATTTATATGCAAAAATGCAGTGCCTACATTATTCTATTGCTACAAAATGTGTGAATTCTGATAAAACTTTAGGACAAAAATATTACTCTCTTATCAACTGCACTTGTGACTGTTGTGGGCAAAAATGAGTTGTTTAATATTTTGTCGGCTATGTATATGGAGAATGGTAAATACAATATGAGAATTTACTTATTCGGTAATTTAGAAGGAAAGAAAACAACTAGTAACTTGGAGTATAAGTTTCACCTGATTAGTCACTAACTTCTTTATTCTATTTTCTCTTGTCTTTTTACTTTTGTGTGCATTAGTTTTATTACCTTTTTTACTTTTGTAAAATGTTTGTGGGTATCATTGCTGTAAACCCTCACGAGACTACAACTCGTCCACTAGGGACACCTAGGGGTTTAAAGGCTTGTTGCATACGCTAAATGCAACCGTGATCCATACGAAAGTGGCTTAGTTAAATTTTATTTTAAAGATATTTATGTTATTTTATTCTATGTTTTGCTTGAGGACTAGCAAAATGTTAGGCTTGGGGGTGTGATGAGTGGTAATTATATCACTATTTCCCACTCATTTGACCTAATATTTTTTTATAGTTTCTTGAGTTTTGTGAATATTTTGATGTGTTTTGTGTTATTTTGTAGATAAATAAAGTTTCAAGACATTCTGAAGGTGATTTGGGGCCAAAACAGTGAAAATTGGACAAAAGGGCATTTTGGTAATATTCCGCATCGCGACGCGCAAGCCTTTGGCGTCGCGACGCCTAACATGCACCAAGACTTGCTCACGTGTGACGGGTCCACAAGTAAGAATCTGAGAAGTTTGACTTTGCTAACGTGTGTCGTGCCACGTGTCACCATCACAGCAGATCTGCTAACGTGCGCCGTGCCACATGTCATCATCCTACGATGCCGACAGTCGCCATCGCCACGTGCTACCACGTGTCACTCCACGTCATTGTCCACATCACTAGTTGACCGAGTCAAAGTGCCACATCATCATCAACCAATCACAGCGTGCCACGTGTCATCATTTTATGGTGCCGACAGTCACTTTTGCCACGTGTCACCACATCAGCGCCACTTCATCGCCACGTTAGCTCAATCATTCAGCTCCCAGCCGCCTTTCCACGTGTCATCTTATCACCTTATCCAGAATCCCACGTGTCGAGCTCTTAACCTGCCACGTCGACAATCACTCGCGTCGCGACGCGGACACCCTACTAACGCCTATAAATAGAGCTCGAAATTTCAGTTTCAGATGTACCTTTCTCTCTATTTTCTCTGATGTAAACAGAGAGTTTTCTATCTAGTTTCTTTTAATTTCAGTTTTGTAATTAAATTTTAATTACGTTATGTAATAATAGTAATTTACTTTCTTTACTTTTTACAGTTTTTACTATTCAACCATGATGAGGTAACTTCCCCCTGCTAGGGTGAAAGGTAATTCTTTTACTATTGCTATTTAGATTAATCTCCCTTAAATATAATATATTCACTATTTAAAATTTGACTTAAAAAGGATACCGCTACATTGGTCGGTTGGTAATTCATTTTTAACTGGTTTAAACCTGACTAAGCAAGGATACCGCCAGATTGGTCGGTTGGTAATTAAATTTTCTTACCGCCTATATGGCAGGTTTATTTTGGTTCCGCCTTTATGGCTGGTTGGACTTAATTTGACTTAATCAGGTTACCGCCTATATGGCTGGTTGGTAAAATAATCACAAGTTAATATATTTTATTAAGTGAGATATCTAAATTAGTAGTAGTAAAGTTGATCCTTTTACCTTAGCATTTTATTTTATTGTAATTTACTTTTCAGCTTTTACTTTACCACAATTACTTTTCAGCATTTTTACTTTATTTCTTTTACTTTCAAGTTTTTACTAGCCCTAGTTATGTGTTGTAACTAAATTAGTTATCTGGGGTTGTGATGACTTCTAATATCACCGGTTTATAAGAGGTTATTTTATAGTTTGGGTAATTTAAAGGTTTACTTATTAAGTCTTAAGCTTAATGCGTCTTGTTAATTGGCCACTAATAAGATTGATCTGGTAAATCTAAAATAAACTTGACAAATGAATTTTAGGTTTCAGCCTTAGACTTAATAGCCCACGATCTTCCTTGAGGATAGATAACCCTTTAATAGATTTCCTTACATGATAGACATATACCTGTCGGGCGGGGGTAGCCATAATTGGAACTTAAACTTAATGAATCCAGGTAATTTGGTTGACATAGACATATGGTTCAATTGGGTTATACTGGGTATTTGCGTCTGACCATCAGCAGAGGCTTTCGCATAATTTAGTGTTCCAGGTTAGTATACCAATTTATTACACAAACATGAAATAACCACTTCATCTTTTAAAAGATATTAGAAAGATTCACAACCCTAGATAGTTTCCTAATATTGAATTTTCTTAAACCTATTTTCGTGCAATTTTATTTATTCTTTTTAAATTCAAAATCTTCACCATTTCAAATCAATCAATCAACCTGTTAGATACTAGTAATCATTTGACCTCATAAAATTAATAGATTAGGTATTAAGTCCTCGTGGGATCGATATTTTTTATACTACTTGAACGATACGTGCGCTTGCGTTATACGCGTGTGTAAGCACCAGTCAGACATCTTGCCATAAATAGGAGTCGATACCTTGTATCGCTTCCTCATACGTAGCCAGTTCGTCTTCTTCAATAAGATTGATATCCTCATGAGGTGAGATCAGAAACCCATACCTCTCAGGTTATTTTCTGACTCTCTCCGACCTACGCGGTTCTTGTGTATTCGAAGATTGTGGTACAGTCTCATCCCTGATGGACTGTTCATATTCCATTAAGGATTCTGTTCCAGGAACAATATCACTCTGATTTTCATCGAGTTCTACTTTCCTCCCACTTATCACTGTATTTAGGAATTTCTTCTCAAGGAAAACCACATGTAGAGCAACAAATAATTTGTTCTCTTGTGGGTGATAGAAGTAATATCCTTTGGTTTCCGTAGGATATCCTACAAATAGGCATTTATCTAATTTGGGTTCTAGTTTGGTACCTTCCAAACGTTTGACGTATGCCCAGCATCCCCAAATCTTCAGGAATGAGAAACCCGGTTTCTTTCCTGTCCATATTTCATACGGAGTCTATTGAACAGACTTTGACGGAACCTTATTCAAAATAAGTATTGCACTGTTCAATGCATATCCCCAGAAGGAAATAGGTAGCTCTGTGCGACTCATCATAGACCTTACTATGTCTAACAAAGTTCAGTTTCTCCGTTCGGACACACCGTTTAATTGCGGTGTTCCTAGAGGAGTCCACTGTGAAAGAATACCATATTTTTTCAAGTAATCAAGAAACTCATTGCTTAAGTATTCGCCACCATGGTCCGACCGTAATGTCTTAATACTTTTGCCGGTATGTTTTTCTACTTCATGTCAAAACTCTTTGAATTTCTCAAAGGTTTCCGACTTGTGTCTCATAAGATACACATAACCATAACGCGATGCATCATCCGTAAAGGTTACGAAGTATTCATATCCACCTCTAGCCTGGCTAGACATGGGCCCACATACGTCACTATGAACGAGGGATAACAGTTTGGTGGCACGTACACCTTTACCGCTAAAAGGTGATTTAGGCATTTTGCCTAATAAACAAGATTCGCAGACGTCATATGAATTTGGATCAAATCCGTCCAAGTACCCACTCTTCGAAAGTGTGGATATATGTGTCTTGTTTATGTGTCCCAGACGACAATGCCACATATAAGTTTCATCATTGTTACTTACTTTAAGCCTTTTGTTTGTTACATTATATGTTTGAGATTGATTTATATTCAAAATATAAAGACCATTATTTACATCAGCAGTGTAAATTTCCATATCATTTTTATACATAAAACACATAGTGTTTCTAAATACAAAAGTATACCCACATTGGGCTAACATAGATACAGAAATAATATTCCTAGTCAAACTAGGTACATAATAACAGTCTGTAAGTTTAAGTAAATGCTCCGAGGGTAGTTCCAAAACAAAAGTGCCAACGGCCAAAACGGCGACTCGTGTCCCATTTCCAACGCGGAGGTCAATCTCTCCTGAGGCCAGTCTCCTGCTAATCTGCAGATCATGCACATCAGTACATATATGAGTACCACAACCAGAATCAAAAATCTAATTTTTAAAACTAATAGTAGACATGTTTATTTCTATAACAAACATACCTGAAGCCGGTGCCTTGCCCGCTTTGATTTCCTTCATGTGTGCCTTTTACTCGCGGCAGTCACGCTTCTAGTGACCCCACTTCCCGCCCTACAGACATACATCTTGGGATTTGTCTTTACCCTTCCCAGAAGGTTTTGACGATTTGGCCTTGCCTTTCTTCTTCTTCTTCTTCTTTACACCTCCAGTCGCCTTGGGCCAAGCCCTCGGAGTCTGAGATGTTGAAGCGAAGTGCGCCTCGCGCTTCTTGCTTTTTTGAAGCTCTTTTTCTGCTTCACGCAGTGTGGACATCAACTCTCCAAGAGTTTGTTCTTGGTTCATCATATTGTAGTTCATGATGAACCCACTCCAAGTGTCGGGGAGAGACTGTAAGATCAAATCTATTGAAGTCTCAACCTCGAAGACAATGCCCATATGTCCCAGCTGCTTAATGTCAGCAATCATCTGTGACACATGGTGCTCAACAGACGTACCATCTGACATGCGAGCACGGAAGAGCTTCTTCTGCAACTCATATCTTTGTGATATAAAATTATATCGGTGAAGATCATGCAACTTCGCCATCATATTATAGGGATCCAATCCATTGTTTTGACGACGAAATTGTTGAGTCATAGCAGCAAGCATTATAGATTGAGTAGTGAAGTTTTCATCGCTATGAGTCTTCCAAAGCTCTAGCTCAACTATCTGATGAGATCTAGGCTTAGGCCTAAGAGGTCTCTCTATAGTGTAAAGTAACTTCTCGGATCCCAGGACAATCCTGAGATTCATGTCCCAATCTTGAAAGTTTGTGCCATTAAAGACATTGTCGCCCATGATAATATCTCTAATGCTTAACTTTCCTATCATCTTAATTGCAATAGTCAAACTATTCAATTAACGATGTATGGGTATAGTCTAACTGTTACAAGAAAAATAATAAAATATTAGTCCAACTAATAAATATAATTGACGAAATAATTTGAAACCGCGTAAAGCCAAGTATTTGAACGAAATTGCAAATTCAATACTAGCCTCCCACTATTTTTCGGCGAGCCTCTAACCCTCTGTTGAGTACTCGGGAAACCTAGTTTCCTAGTGGGCTAGGATCCCGTTAAATAACACACAACCTTGACTTTGGCCAACAAGCTGTATGATATTTAACTAGGTAGATCTCTAAGATCAATTGGATCTCATCCAAATCCTAGATCCGGTAGGTGGACCTCCAAGTCCGAAACATATATACAATATATATGCCAATATATCCAATATATTTTCCTAACATTTTCCTCTGAATCAACTAAGCCTTGGCTTTGGCACAACAAGCTTAATGATTCCAGTTAAGCGAAACCCATTAACTTTGGAAAGCTTCGTAATCGATGTCGATGGACAAGAAGTGATCTTGACTTTGGCCAACAAATCACAACTTGGACAAGACATACGATATGGAACAAAACCTTCATGATTCAAACACATCCGCGATGGACAAAGGTCTTGACTTTGGCCAACAAACCAGTGCCAATCTTGGATCTTGAGAATGAATCATTCAATGGAAGGAAAAACGCTTAATATTTACAGAGGGTTTTTCGCGTAAATTGGAAACCAATTTATTATCTTTGATTAGGTCTCATCATACACCCTTAAGCATGCATTCTAAAAGCATAATAAGGTGCGGTAAATAAATTAATAATGATATGCGGATGTATATCTCACAGATTGTTCCTAGAACAAATCACTCCATTTCCTCTCCCTGGCTAGCACTATTCTAACTTCTACCCAATTATATAATACAATTAAAGAAACCTAATTCACATTAAGGGGAATTAGGTGAGAAGAGAATTACAAAGAATCGAGAGATAAGGCTAGACACGCAGGTCCAATTTAATAAATTCTAAATTTACAACAATTTCCAAAATTGCCATTTCCCTTCTAATATCCATCCGATATACATTATTCATACAACACATCCATGTATTCACACAAAGCATGTTATTGAATCAATCTAATCTAATTAATTAATCTTTGAATAAAGTGATCATCCAATGTTCAAACAACGATTTGATTTGCGCGAGTCCAACTCGTTTAAGAATAAGTACTCAAAGTATGAATTCTTGAATTATATCGAACTACAATTTTAAATCTAATTTAATTTGTATTCAATACTAATTCTATATTTAATTCTAAATTAAATAATTACACTTTTAATGCGCCTTTACGACTTAGATTCTAAATCTAATCTTAATGGGTCTCAAAGCCCAATTAACATCCAATGTTTATATAATTAAAGTCCAATGAGCTTTCAATTAATTTCTTAAGGCATGGGCTTTGGTCAATATGGGTCAAACCCAAATACCAAGGCCCAATTAAGGAATCACCCTATTTGCCAAGAAATCAATTTTGGCCCATTAGGCCCAATTAAATATTTAAAGGACCATTTGTTATGTTTGGACTTAATGGAATGGTTTAGGCCCAATTTGGATCCAATCCAATTGTCCTAAACCAATCTTGGCCCAACCAAGCCCATTAGGCCCAAACACAACATTTTTAAGCCCAATTCCAATTAAGCTCAATTAATTAAATTCCAATTTTCCAAATTCAAAATTTAATTAATTAAAGTGTATTGCACTAATTAATTATCTAAATTAATATTTCCAAAATACTAATTTAATCAATTAATCATGCATTAATCTTTTCAACACATATCCAACATTATTGAATCAAAATCATCTCATTTTCATACTATTATGGTCACGGCATTGAGGGATTTTTAAAACCGATTTCGATTTCAATCCAATTAAATCATAAATCAATTTATCCCTAGTCTTTAAACACATCCAATGGTCTTAAAAACAAAATCACCATGACCTAGGGTTTATCCATTACATTCGGCCAATGCACTAAAATTGGGGAAAATTAATCCAATTAATTTTTCTTCAAATTGATCATGCATAACTCTAAGTTATCAACATACAAGCATACTTAAACAAACAATTTGATTAAAACACGCTCAAATAAAAAATACCCAAATTTTAGTATATAAACCCTAATCAAATTTCATGCTCAAATAGGCTCCATGATACCATTGTTGGGTTTCTAAAGTGTCCCAAGATCAATTTAAGCAAGAAATAATGTGAATACAAGAAGAAGTATAGCGGAAATATACTTACATCGAACGGATTTTGGATGCGTTGATAATAAAAAGTTTTTCCTTTGAGAAGTCTCCAAGCTTCCTTTTGAATATGTTGAATCCAAGCTCCAAGCTTTGATTTGAGATTCCAAGCTCAAAGGTTGGTTTCCCTATCACCTTGAATGATTCCTTGTGTGCTAGCACTTGAAAAATTTTGAAACAAAATTTTCCTTTTGCCTTGTGAAGGATTCGGCCAAGAGAGAAAGTTGGGGAGAGAGAGAGCTTTTTCAAATTTTTTTTGTGTTTTGTTTTCTAAAATCCCTTATACCAAAAGTCTCACAAATTTTGGTATATGCTTTTCCAAAAAGCAAAACAAACATTTGGAGGGAAAATGGCATTAATTGCTCTCAACTACTCCCATCACTCAAAAAACTGACTTGTATCACATCACTCAAAGTTGATGTGACTTCCATCACAAAAGGTGACTTGCGATGTGACTTGTGGGCCCACTTTAATTCAAAATGCGAGTGGGCCCGCAAACACATTCCGGGCTCGGGTTCGTTAATTCCGAATTAACGAATTTCCCGTTGCGACGTAATTAAATCAAATTTAATTAAATAATTATGCTTAGTAAAATTACTATTCACATCGCTCGCGAATTAATTCTAAATTAATTCGTTCGCCCGAATTAAAATCCAATTTTAATTCCGCGTCAAAATCTAATTTCGTTTTATATATCGAATATATTATTTTATCGATTAATTCCAAATTAATTGTTCGCTATCTTCAAATAGTATTTTATCCCAGATAAAATCTCTCCGCAATTAATCGATAAAATAATATATTCGATATGAATGTAATATTGGGTATTTTCCCCAAATTTTTCATCTTGGCCGAATATGAATGTAATATTGGGTATTTTGATTTTGAGCATGATTTGGTTAAATTGATTAATTGAGCATGTTTAAATGATCTTTAATTGAAGATTGATTTGATCAATTTCAACAAAATGTGATTGGATCAATTTTGCCCAAATTTGTGATGTTGGCCGAATGCTATATTGATTTTGGGTTCTTGGAAATTTTGTTTTTTGATTCATTAGATGAATTGGAATCATAATGTTTGATGTTAATTTGAGGTCAATTGGATAGTACTTTGAATTGGACAAAAAACCCCAAAATCTCATGTTGGCCGAATGTGATGGATATTTGGAAATCTTGGATTTTTTCATTTTAATTCATTGGATGAGTTATAATGATGTAGGATGATGTTGATTTGAGATTGAATTGGATTAATTTTGAATTGGATAAAAATCCCTAAATTAATCACCTTGGCCGAATAGGTATAATGCCCTAATGTCTTGGTAATTTTGATTTTGTGACATTGGATGTGTATGAAATCAAATTGGATGGTGATTGATGTCGATTATGGGTTCGATTGGATTGAAACCAAATCGGACACAAAATCCCTCCTTGGCCGAGAGCTTTGTAGCATGTAAATGGGTTTGATTTTTCAATTTGTGTGTTGGACATATAAAAATGAATTAAGCATGATTAATTGGACTAATATGGTGTTTTAGAAATATTGATTTAGTTGATTAATCATGTAATACACTTTAGTTTAATTGAATATGAAATTGGATTTTGTATATTTAATTATTTGGGCCTAATTTTGGAAATTGGACTTTAATGTTGTATTTGGGCCTATTGGGCTTGATTTTATCAAGTTGGGTTTAGGCCAATGGATTGGATCCAATTGGGCCCAAAACCTTAACCATAAAGCCCAAATACGACTTAATGAACCTTTAATGTTTAATTGGGCCTAATGGGCCAAAATAATTTAAAGGCTTATGGGGTAAATCCCGGATTGGACTTTGGTTGCGGATTTGACCCGAGTTGACCAAAAGTCCACGCCTTGAAGAAATTAATTAAAAGCCCATTGGACTTTAATTAAATTAATATTGGATATTAATCGGTCTTTGAGACGCGTTACGATTATATTTGGAATTTAAATCGTGAAAGGTTTATTAAATAAAAGTGTAATATTTAATTTGGAATTGAATAGTGAATTAGTATTAAATACATGTTAATTAGATTTAAAGATGTAGTTTAATTTAATTCATGAATTCGTACTTTAAGTACTTATTCGCAAAATGAGTTTGACTCGAACAAAATCAAATCGTTGTTTGAACATTGGATGATCACTTAATTATCAGATTAATTAATTGATTAGATTGATTGATAGCATGCTTATGTGTGTGAATACATGGTTGTGTTGAATGAATAATGTATATCGGATGGATATTAGTCGGGTGGGCAATTTTAGAAATTGTTGTAATAAATTCGATTTATTAATTGGACCTGCGTGTCCAGCCTTATCACCTCTGTTCTCTTTGTATTCTCTTCTCACCTATTCCCCTCTATGTATATGAGGTTTCTTTAGAAGTGTAGTGTAACGGGTAGAAGTAATACTAGTGCTAGCTTGAGTGAGAAAGGGAGAGATTTGATCTAGGATCAATGTGTTAAGTATCCATCCGCATATCATTATTATTTATTTTCATACTCGCTTTATTATGTATTTAGAATGCATGTTTAAGGGTGTATGATGATGAGACCTTAACAAAGATAATTAAATTGGAAGCCAATTTGCACGCGAAAAACCCCCGTTAAATATCATGCGTTCATTTTCCTTCCATTGAGTGATTCTTGCTCAAGATCCGAGATTGGCAGGGGTTGTTGGCCAAAGTCAAGCCCTTGTCCGTCAAAGATGTGCTTGAATTACGAGGCTTTGTTCCATATCGGTGTCGTGTCCAAGTTGTGGTTTGTTGGCCAAAGTCAAGACCACTTCTTGTCCATTGACATTGATTACGAAGCTTCCATGTCAATGGGTCCGCGCTTGACTGGGATCACTAGGTTTGTTGTGCCAAAGCCAAGGCCTAGTTGATTCAAAGGAAAAAGGTTAGGGTATACATTCGATGTATAGGCATTATAAGATATATGTTTGGGACTTGGATGTCCACCTACTGGATCTAGGAGTTGGATGAGATCCAATTGATCTTCGAGATCTACCTAGTTAATTATCATACAATTTGTTGGGCAAAGTCAAGATTGTGTGATATTTAACGGGATCCTAGCCCACTAGGAAACACGGTTTCCCGAGTACTCGACAGAGGGTTAGAGGCTCGACGAAAAATAGTGGGAGGCAAGTATTGAATTTGCAACATTCGTTCAATTACTCGCCATACGCGTTCAAACAATATTACTCGTCATATTAATTAAAAGTATTAGTTGGACTAATATTTTATGTTGTTTTAAAAATATATATATATATAGTTGGACTATATACAAACTCATTCAATATATAGTTGATTTTATAATTGGATTATAGTAATCAATATAATTGAATTAAATGATAGTTGTTTTTTATAATTAGATTATAGTAATCAATATTAAAATTATAGTTGATTAAATAATTGGATTATTGTAATCATTATAATAAATAGTACCTTATTAAAATTGATTAAATAGTTGGACTATTGAAATCAAGAAAGAATTGAAAAGTTGAATGTTTAAAATATATAATCCTTGGATTAAATGTTTTAAATGATTTAATTTTCATATTGGGAATACATAATAGGTTACTTTATTGGATAAAATAACTTGTTATATCTGGGCCATAATTAAGCAAATAAGTAGAGCATAAAATCTTTGGAAGATTTATGTGATGATGACTTTAGTGCTTAATTAATATACTTATCATAAATCTATTTTAGATTTAAAAGTATTAAATTGCAATTAATAATTCTTAGAGAATTGATTTGACTATTCTAGAGGTGAAAAGTCAAAGTTTGCAATTGGGCGTGTTGCACAAGGTGCACATCGTTTCGATATTCCGAAACCCAAGGCTTGGCCAAAGGTTTGTGAAATATTGAAAAGATAAATGACATATCCCAAAGTGACTACCATTTGGATATGGAAGACACGAAGGAATTAAAGAAAGGGTGAGGCTCTTACTTTAAAATATTTGTCAAAGTCATGTTCACTACTAGTATTGAAATTAGATTTTAAATACTTAGTGTGGTACATAAAATATATGTATTGATGTTCAGAATCCGCTATGAGCTGGATACTGACTTCAAGCCGAGATTTCTCTGCAAATCGGAAACGGGACGAAGTCGCTGTTTCGACTGTAGATACCTAAGTTTAGGAACTACCCTTTGGGTATGTACTTAATTAGGAACTGTTATAATGTAACTAGTTTGACTAGAGACATTATCTCTATATCAGTGTTTAATCCGTTACGGATAAAACCTTTATATTATAGAACACTAAGTGTTTTATTATATAAAGATGATTCTGAGATAATACATTAGATGTAAATAACAGAATTTATATTTTGAATATAAATAAAATCTCAAACATATAAAATGACAAATACATAGCTCAAATTGATTTGATCAATAGAGACTTATTTGTGGCATTGTTGTCTAGGACACAATTAAACCAGACTCGTATATCCACACTTTTGAAGAGTGGGTACTAGGACTGATTTGACTATTCAAATAAGGTCTGTGAATCTAGTTTGTTAGGTAAAATACCTAAAATACTATTTACTTGGTAATAGTATAAAGGCCACCGATCTGTTAGCCCTATTCATGGTGAAGTTTGTGGGCCCATATCTAGCTAGACTAGATGTGAACATGAATATTTCGTGACCTTGACGGATGTAGCATCACGTTATGGTTATGTGTTTCTTTTGAAGAACACAGATCGTAAACCTTTTGAAGTTTCGACACGAAGTAGAAAAGCAGATCGGCTATAGTATTATTCCACCACGGTAAGACCGTATTGGAAAAATACTTAAGTAGTAAGTTTCAGACATACATGAAAGAGTACGGTGTTCTTTCATATGAGGACTCCTCCCGAGACACGTCAGTTAGACTATGTGTCCGAACTAAAACCGAATTTTGTTGGACATGATAAGGTTTATTACGAGTCGCTCTGAGCTACTGTTTCCTTCAATAGGATATGTATTAACAGTGCAAAACTTATTTAGAATAAGGTTCCATATAAATCTGTTTGACAGATATCATATAGGATATGAACAGGAAAGAAACGGGGTTTCTCATTCCTAATAATTTGGGTATGCCAGGCATAACGTTTGGATGATACCAAACTAAGAACCCAAATTGGATAAGTGCCAATATAGGTTATCCTAAGGGAAACCATAAGTATAGTACTTATAAATCTCACATGAAAACAATGTAATTGTTGCTCACCATACGGTTTTCCTGAGAGGAATACCGATATGCAGTGGTCAGTGGGAGGATAGTGATACTCGATGAAAATCAGAGTAATATTGTTCAAGGCACGAAGTCCTTAATGGAACACAAACAGTTCATCAATAATGAATCTGTACCATTAATCTTCGAATACACAAGAACTGAGTAGATCGGAAAGAGTCAGAAAACAACCTAGGGTATGGGTTTCTGATCTAACCTAATAAAATGTCAATCTTATGAAGGTATACCATCCGACTACGTTTTTGAGGAAGTGATACGAGGTATCGACTCCCTATTATGGCAAAGTGCCATGAGTCCGAAATGGATTCCATGTATAACAACTATTTTGAATACTAGTTGTTGTACCACAAGGCATTGTGCCTATTGGTACATTAACGTCTTCAAGGAAGACATACATGGAAGGCAACATACCAACGTACAAAGCTGGGCTTTTGACGGAAAGGTATCGTTATCAACATTGTGTTAATAACGGTTCGACCTTTTACCTGTTGCCATGGTAAATCCATTTTGAAGATGCTTGTAGATAACTGCGTATTTCATTTATGAAATGTGTCAGTTATAGATCAAAATCGCTTTCCTGAAAAGGAAACCTTTTGGAGGATGTTTACAACATCCTGACGATTGTATAACCGATAACCGACAAACAGGTTTGAGGGTTACTCGATCCATGTTTGGATTCAAGCAAGCATAAGGTTCTTGGAACTGACGTTTTGAAATAATCATAATGGTTTATGATTTGACTCAAAACGAAATAATTCTTGTGTATATAAGGAGGTTAGTGGGAGAGCGCACTGACAGTTAAATTCCCATAAAACAATTGGTGAAAGCTTGGCTTTCATAGATATTCTTTCAATAGAAATTCTCCGTAGAATTCTGGGGAGTAACAACCTTTATTCAAGGAATAAAGATCTACTGGGATAGATTTGGAGTTGGTTAACACTCTCTGAAAATTGTACATTTAAAATGTACTTGATATGGTGTCTCATACGCTTCGAGCATATGGAGTCACGATCAGGTCAATCCAAGTGATAGTCACTGGATTGAAGATTAAGAACATCTGTTAGTATCTAATAGAACTAAAGATGTTGTCTTAAACTATGGAGAAGGAGAACTTGAAGTGACTGGGATCACTGCTTGCAAGTTTCCAAACAATTAAATACTACGGTACTATAAAGTTTTAATAACGGGACAGTGAGCTTGAAATCTTCCAAGCAAGATAACTGTTGCCGAATAAACAACAAATGCGGATTATTGCTGCAGCTGAGGCAGCAATAGAAGCCATTTGGATCGAAAATAAATCTAATTAGATTAGATATAGTTCTGTTAGCAGCTGAGCTAGGCGTCAGCACAAGCTAAAGAATTGAAGGTCTCATCGACGATCCAGATATATACTTCTATATCATCTGATTCGTTCGGATCATACATCGTGGCGATGTGATGATCGTATAAATCGCGTCAAACGATAATCAAACAAATCTGCTGACGAAAATCTTTCTTCAGCAATTTGAGCGAACCGTACATAGTTCGAGTGTAGGACATTTGAGTGACTGGCTATGTGCCAAGTGGGAGATTGTTGGACAAAATGACCCATAGCGTCACTATTTGCACAGATCATTTTGTTGTTGTAGCAAATTGACTATGTGACAAGGAAATTGCACTCTCATCATTTGTGATTAGATCACCATAAATATATAAATGAAGAGAGGTCCCTATGATTAGTTCCTGGACTGAGAATGATATGAGACAGTATCAGTCCCGAATGATTAATCATTAAATATCCCTAGCCATAGTATTATCGAGACTGGACATCGATAATGCGGAATAGGCTAGTATTGCACTTGTGTGCGTTGTGAGGGCACAACGACATAGTTCTCATATATATAAGTATTGGATACTTATGCAAGTGCGATAGGAGGTCGTGTTTCACCGATGGTACGGGAAACAGCTTCGCTCTGGATAGACCCCTCGGAATCCCATTGGTATTATGACTATGTGTCTATGGGAGGCCGAAATCAAGGTAGGTGTGTATAGTCTTAACCTGAGACTACACATCGCTAATACTTACGATAATCGATAAACTTTAGTCTTGGTGGTACAGGCTTTAACCGGTTCTGCGTACACCACTTCTGGGTTTATCATAAAGTCGTAGTGTATTGGGTGTGATGTCGAGACGGAAGTGTCACTTCAGTCATTATGGAGATGATGTCACGCAGGATACGGTACTAGTGCTCTTGAGTGTTGCGCAACCAATCGGGATATTGTGACCAGGTCATAACTATCCGATTATAGAGACTATGTTACCAGACATCCGATATGTGCTTCGGACGGGGCAGACACTTATCCAGCCCCAGCCCTAGCACGTGACTATCCGATACTGGGCCAATGCACACAATACAATCGTATACTACGCTTGATACAGATCTTTGATATTCTTAATTGGATATGTCCGGAGAATTGGGAAGACTTGGTGCTTTGCTAGGAGTCGACCTTGTCTCGTAAATCGGTAGAACGTAGTACTTGGTACGTACGTGATTCGGATACTCCGACGACCGTATTTACTGCCAACTTATCCGGGGATCTCATGGGTCGCTTCCCGATAATCCACCGATGACGCACAACTCGCACTCTTGAATAATCTGGGATTATATAGAAGAGAGAGAAAATTAATCTAGGATTAATTACGGAGATATTTTATCTAGGATAAAATATCGTCTAGAGAGAGATAACGATTAATTTGGAATTAATCGGTAAATTAATATATTCGATATATTAAACGAAATTAGATTTCGACGCGGAATTAAAATTAGATTTTAATTCGGGCGAACGAATTAATTTAGAATAAATTCGTTAGCGACGTGAATAATGAATTTGCTAGGCGTAATCATTTAATTACGACGCGACGGAAAAATTGTTAATTTGGAATTAACGAACCCGAGCCCGGGTGTGATTGCGAGCACATTCGTATTTCAAATTCGAGTGCGGCGACGCAAGTCGCATCAAGCGTCAAATCAATCGGTCGCATCAAGCGTCAAATCACTTGTCACTTTGAGTGATGTGACTTGACATCATGTCACTTTAATAAAGGTGATATGAATAATGATGGACTTGACATAAAGTGTAAAAGCATTTTGGAGGGAAAAACTTTTTGGTTTTGGCTCCAATATTTATTTGATTTTATTTGATAAAGTTAAATGAAAAATTGATTATTTTATTCTTGGAAAATATATAATCAATTTTGCTTTACATTTTATTAAGAAAATAACACTTTTTATCTCTCATCTCTCTCACGCACAAAAAGCATTTTCTTCACTGGTTTTGAACCAGTTTGGGCGTGAACAATAGGGAAGCAAGAGTGGGTTTTCATGGTGAAAATTCAAGTGCTAGCACACTTACAAGTCTTGCGAAGGTGGTAGGGAGGTTCGACCATGAGCCGGGATCCGTCCGACGAAATTAGGAGCTCCATTTCGCAGCTCAAAAACTGAAGACAGAAGGCAGTGGACTGCATGCAGTGGGCGTCCATGGCAGTGCGTTTTTTGGCCTCATTCGTCTTCGATTCGACTCAACCAACCAATGTAAGTATTCCGCTATCTTCGTTGGTGTATTCATGCATGATTTTCATGTCTTGTTTGATCTTGGGACCTAGATTTTTACCTACACCCTCTAGAACAGCATGATATCTTGTATAATACAGACTATATTTTAAAGTTTCTCTCAGATATATCAAAAATCATGATATAGCCTTCCAGTAGTTATGTCATGGATTACTCGTATATCTACTAAGTATGTTTACCGCTTGGGGGATATCTGGTCGGGTTCAATTTATGAGATACATCAGACTTTCGATGATTCTCAAATACTCTAATTGCGATATGTCCGAACCAGTATTCTTTGATAAATGAAGAGTTAGGTCCACAAGAGTTCTAGCCACGTTTAGATCTCTTTTATTATATTTCTCAAGTATTTTCTCAATATAATGAGCCTGAGATAATATGTATTACTCTGATGTTCTGGAAATCTTAATTCTTGGGATCATATCAGCTACCCCTAAATATTTCATATCAAATTTGTTGGTAAATATTTTCTTGATAGACTGAATCATCTCATGATTGCTACAAATTATTAGCATATCGTCTATGTAGAGACACACAATGACATATCATTTTTGAGTTAATTTAGTGTATACACA
Organism: Zanthoxylum bungeanum; assembly: GCA_019454045.1. Taxonomy (NCBI): domain Eukaryota; kingdom Viridiplantae; phylum Streptophyta; class Magnoliopsida; order Sapindales; family Rutaceae; genus Zanthoxylum; species Zanthoxylum bungeanum. Next base: position 52,783 of record SKCR01037293.1, read on the forward strand.
CTTATCACACTTAATGATTTTGAATACACTCGACAACATTTTTTGTCAAATTTCTCATGTCATTGTTTAGGTGATTGTTTGAATCCATATAAGGATTTTACAAGTTTGCACACCTTATGTTCTTGTCCAGGAATATTAAAACCTTCTGATTGTTCCATGTAAATCTCCTCGTCCAATTCACCATTTAAGAATGCCGTCTTCACATATGTTTGATGTATATCAAGACCAAATATATATGTTATGGCTATAACCACTCTTATTGAAGTGATATGGGTCACTGGTGAATAGGTATCAAAGTAATCAAGGTCTTCTTTTTATCTATAGACTTTTATGACAAGTCTTTCCATGTACTTATCTATTGATCCATCCACCTTCATCTTTCGTTTGAAAATCCATTTGTAGCCTAGCGGCTTGCAACTTGGAGGAAGATCAACCAACTCCCAAGTACGGTTTTATAGGACAGAATCAATCTCACTATTGATAGCCTCTTTCCACAAAGGTGCCTCCGAAGAATACATCGCTTCTTTATAACTTTGAGGCTCATTTTCTAACAGATATGTCAGAAAATCAGGTCCATGTGACTTAGACGTTCTTGCTCTTTTGCTACAGCTAGGTTCATTTTCCTGAACATTTTTATGTTGATCTGATTTTTAATTAACATGATCACTGCTAATATCAGTATTAATGGTTCTTTTGAGAGATTTTGTTCTTTACTTTTCTTTACAACGAATATCTTTTCAAAGAATGTCACATTCCTTGACTCAATTATCATATTTGGATTGATGTCAGTAATTTGAGATTTATGTACTAAGAATCAATACACACTACTGTAGTGAGCATATCCAATGAATATACAATCAACAGTTTTTGGTCATATTCTCACCTTCTTAGGTTTAGGAACCATCACTTTGGCGAGACACCCCAACACTTTTAGAAATTTGTAGGAAGGTGTGTGACCTTTCCATAATTCATATGGTGTCTTGTTCAATCTTCTGTGGGATAACTTGTTCAGAAAATAGTTGGAGGAAAGCACTGATTCTCCCACAAGTTCTGGGGTAAACAAGAGCTTGTTAACATGGCATTCATCATTTCCTTCAACGTTCAATTTTTGCGTTCTGCAATCCCATTTTGTTGAGGCGAATAAAGAGAAATAGTTTCATGAATAATTCCATGATTAGAATAATATTCACCAAATAGTAGCATATATTCACCTCTCATATCACTTATGATTCTTTTAATTTTCTTGTCAAGTTGATTTTAAACTTCGTTCTTATATTGTATAAATCTCTCAATAGCTTTATTTTTGCTCCTCAACAAATATACATGACAGAATCTTGTGCTATCATCGATAAAAGTAACAAAGTACTTTTTATAACCTCTTGTTTGAACAACGTTCATATCACACACATCGGTGTGTATAAGTTACAAGGATTCAGAACTTCGGTCTATGGAATGAAATGATGCTCTATTCATTTTTACTTCAACACATGCTTCACATTTATGTTGGTTATCAATTGTAAATTTAGGTATAAGGTCCATGTTAATTAATTTACATATTGTATCATAATTAACATGCCCAAACCTCTCATACCATATATTTTGTGACTCAATAATATAAGCAGAAGATGTAGCTTTATTATTATTAGCACTGTGTCGATTAACAGTCATTATATTGAACTTGAAAAGGCCTTAAGTGAGGTATCATTTTCCTACATAGACATCATTTTTGGTAAATACAAATTTGTCAGAAACAAATACAAGCTTATAACTATTTTTTCTAAGGAATGAACCCGAAACCAAGTTCTTCCGAATATCAGGAACATGCAAGACATTCTTCAATGTAAGCTCTTTCTCGTATGTCATCTTCAGAACCACTGTGCTTTTTCCAACCGCCTTAGAGCTATACGAGTTTCCCATTGTCAGATGATCACCACCTTCTACCTTATAATATGAGGAAAATATTTTACTGTCAGCACAAATATGATGAGTAATCCCCATGTCTACCCACCATTCTCTCGGATTCCCAACCAAGTTGGCTTTAGTTACAACTGCTAAAAGGTTCAACTCTAAGATCTCATCAGTTAGCAACTCATCCTCAGTGACATGGGCCTCATTTTTCTTTTTCTTGCCCTTGTTATGAGACTTCTTGTTGTTGGAGTTGGTGCTTGAAGCACCAATCTGAAAAAAGTATTGTATTGTATATTATATTTTATTATTTATTAATAAAATAATTATATTTTCATTTCAACCCTATTAATGGTAACTTATGTCATAATGCATATTAGATTGATATATAAATATGTTGAGAATGACATCAACCCTAGAATAGTAATGTAGTAATACTAGACACTGGGTGGTCTCACATTGGGATAGTATTACTATTATAAACTATTCTTAAAGTAAAAATTCATAGTCATTGGTTTTGGAATACGGTCGAATTTCTATAACCTGGAGGACTAGCCCATGTCGTATATTGGAATTGTAGTTCCAATGGTCTAACCCGATGTACCATGAGCAATGGAAGCTCGTATAGACATGTGTGTATTTGTTGGAGCGAATACCGAATGACTCATATGTGATTCCTAATACTTGGAAGTACACACCACCGTCAATATGAATCTTATTGAGTCGTGTGGCAAATGTAATATTTTGACTATAAGATAACATTGATTTTGCATGTGATCCTCCACACTTTGATTCGGGTGAAATCACACACGTAACGCAATTGCACGTATCGCTTAAGTAGTATAAAATGTATCGATCCCACGAGGACTTAATACATGTGCTATTAATTTATTGAATTAAGATTTCTACAAGTATTTAAAATTGATTGTTGTTTGGATGTTGATTTTAACTAACGATAAGTAATTAAAATAATGCAAAAGAAAATTCTAAAAGTAATCAATATTATGAAACAATCTAGGGTTGTGAATTCTTCCAATATTCTTCTAAAGATGAAGTGATTATCTTATTTGTGTAACATGTCAGTTTATTAACCTGGAACATGAAGATATGCAAAAGCCTTTGTCGATGGTCAGATGAAAACACCCAAAGTAACCCAATTAACTATATGTCTATGTTAACCAAGAAACTATGAATTCATTAAGATTAAGTTCCAATTATGGCTACCCACGCCCGACAGGTATATGTCTATCCTGGAAGGAAATCTCTAAGGTGAATATGAGGTCGTGAGCTATTGAGTCTAAGGCTAAAACCTAAAATCTCTTCGTTAAGTTCATTTTAAGTTTACCATATCAATCTTATTAGTGGCTACTTAATAAGAATCATTAAGATTAAGACTCAATAAATAAACCAATACATCACAAAAGACACAAAATAACTAACTTATAAGCCTATGGTATTGGAATTCATCACAAGCCTAGATAATGCATTTAGTTACGACACATATCTAGGACTACTAAAGACATGGATAAATAAAACATCATGCAACTAATTGAAAACTAAAAAATTTAAAATTACAATATTGAAATAAAATACTGGGGTTTGGGGATCCACTTTTATTATTTCAAATATAGAAATCTCTCTTATTATAATATATAAATTTGTATTATATTACGAACCGACCATATAGGCGGTATCCTGATTAAGTCAGATTTTAATTAATTCCAACTGACCACAAATGCGGTATCTAATTAAGTCAGGTTTTAAGATAATTTATATATTATAAAATAAGGGAGATTAATCTAAATTATAATAATAAAAGTTTCACCTTTCACCCCAGTAGAAAGAAGTTACATACTCATGCTTTTAAGTAAAACAAAGAAAGATTTATTACTTAATATAAAAATTAAATACAAGAAAATTGAAATTAAACAAACGAGATACTCTATTCTTAGTATTCTAAGGAAATTCCCCATAAGAAAGTATGAAGAAAATCCTCTGATTTAGCGTGTTATTTATTGGCTTCAAAATGGGTGCGTGTCGCAACGCACAAAGTCTTCTGCATTGCGACGCGCGTTACAATAGATGGCTGCTGTCGGCAGACTGAATTATTGACTTGGCATCGCGACGCGTTGAGGGTTGGGCGTCGCGACGCTGACGTCATGGTGATGCAAGTGATGACGGGTGTCGGTAGGCTGCATAATTGAGGCGCGTCGCGATTCAGAGAAGGTTTCGCGTCGCGACTCGTGAACATTAAATTTCCCAATTTGCCATTTTTCATTCGTTTTTCACCGTTTTAGCCCCGATTTGATTCCAGTGAGTCCCGAAATCTTATTTATCGACAAAATAACACAGAACACATCAAAATAATCACAAAACTCGAGAAACTATACAAAATATTAAGTAAAAGAGGCGGTAGATATTGATATATTTTCCGCTTATCACACTCTCAAACTTAACATTTTGTTAGTCCTCGAGCAAAACAAACAAGATAAAATGCAATAAACAACTTTAAAATGAAATTAAACTAAGCCATTTTCATAGGGATCACGGTTACATTTAGCGTATGCAACAAGCCTTTAAATCCCTAGGTGTCCCTAGTGGACGAGTTGTAGTCTCGTGAGGGCTTATAGCGATGATACCCACAAACCTCACTCAAATATACAATCACACAAAACAAAATAAAAAGATAAACATGTTAGTAACTAAACAAGTGAAATTCTTATCCAAGTTAATAGTTGTTTCTTTCTTTCTAAATTACCAAATAAGTAAATTCTCCGATTATTTTTACCATTCTCCATATACACACCAACAATGTATTAATCAAATCATTGTGGCCACAATATTCATAAGTGTAGTTGAAAAGAGAGTAATATTTTTATCCTAAATTTATATCAGAATTCACACTTTTTTGGCAAATGATTTTTTTTCATAACATCTTCAATCCTTGTAGCAAGCTTTGGGCCAGTGACTCCCAAACCAGCTGGCTTTAGGGCACTAGATGTTAAGACACCCATACGAACTTAATTACTCAGATTTCAGATGTTAAAAGTTCTACCGTTTAACGTGAACAATCACTACTTACTAAGGCAAAACGTCTGGTTACTAGGTAGAAACTTTATTATTATTAACTCAGGCTTTTACTGTTTGATGCGAAAAATCACTGCTTACTGAGGTAAGATATCTGATTACTAAGTAAAAGCATGGTTAATTATTTATATACATAAAATTATTTTTATTTTTTATTCCATCGCTCTCAGGTGCTTCTTCCAATAAACTATAGCACTAAATATTATAAACTTTTCACTTATGACCCATGCCCGTATGTTACCATGTATGTTGATAATACCTGTCAAATGAGCATATGAAGATCCAATTTAGTCAATATTACGGAGAATTCACGAATTTAAATAATTCAAAAGGAAATAAAAATAATTAACTAGTTACGAATTAGGCTGAGATACGTCTCAGGAGTGTAAATTCCTTACACAACTATCTCAAACACAATTCCACATAGTTAGTCAAACGAATTTTTTTTGAAATTTTGAATTTTTTGACTAAAAACAAAGCAAAAACAACATAAAGAAAAATAAAAACAAGATACTAGTAAACTATTCCCTCCCCCAAAATTAATTGAGACATTGTCCCTAATGTCTAAAAAGAAGAATAAGAGTTTAGAAGACAGTACCTAGTTAGCGTGGAATTCTATATCTAAAAATAAAACTAAAGGTTAAGATCCAGATTTATCCGACGCTTCTTACCACGATCATTATCAGACCAGTTTAACTTGGAAATGATAGGGTCAATATTTGGTTTAAACGTCAAGAGTTGGTCAATTAAGTAATTGGCTGTTATGGAAGTGAAAATGATATCTTTTACGGGTTTTGAAAGGAACTTATTTCTCCTGGCATCTTCAAGAAACACAAAAATAAAGTCAAAAAAATCTATCAACATTAAACAATCCAATTGGTGTCTGGTGTATGTTCAAGTTCGTCCAAGATATCACTGTGAAAATTTCCTCCATCGTGCTCAAGCCACCTGGCAAAGCAATAAAAGCATCAGCATGATTAATCATTTCAATAAGTCATTCGGACATACCTGATACAATGCATTCCTTTCTGTTTGATTGTCCGATAAGATTTGCGTCCGCCAAAGATTTTAGGATGATTCCCAAAACTTAACTACCTCATTCATGTACTATCTTTGAAACATAACCCATCAGTCCAAGATTGCCAACGCCATATATTAAGTGCATATTTCTCTCTATCATGACTCTACCAAATTCTTTTGTTGCCTCAACAAATTATGGCTTAGTTCCAGAACTAGTCCCGCAAAACACACAGATATTCATGACTCGTCTTCTTGAAGTTGCTTCTATTTTTTTCTTTACTTTCTTTCTCTCTAATATGGATTTGTTGAAAAGAGTAATGACGAGCTGAATTTATAGATCCTAAAAAAAGGTGAGTAATAATAGCACTAGTACCTTCCAAATGACAATTATTAGCTGAACAGTAAATTAAATTGTGAAGTCAAAAAGTCTGGATCTTGTCAGCGAAAATAAAAGAAAATAACAAAACAAATCACAGCAATTAGTTAAAGACAAAAACATTAACGGCTTGAATGACCTATATGGGTCAGGGACAAGCTTTCCATCCAATTTTCTTATAAATTGGAAAACAGGGTCTTTTAAAGTCAGATTCTCGAGACTCAATTGTTGTCTTTGTTGGGGTTGGTGCTCAAAGCGCCAATTCCCCGTTGTATTTCCTCTTAAATACTCTTGTAAATGTTTTATTATGAATAAAATAAGTAATTTCTATAATATAATATATCTTCTTATATGGTAAAGACGTAATTAACCTTAGAATGATTAGTCATAATGTACTTGCAAAAGCGTCGCAACTGACATTGAGTTGTATCATGACGCTGTCATTCTTAGACTGTTCCTGGTCAAGGTTTACACTACTTGGTCAGTAAAGTAAACCCGTTGAGACCGGTACATGTTGTATATTGGAATATATGATTCCAATGGTTTCTCAATGAACCATCAATCTTGGAGACTTGTATAGACGTGTAGGTATTTATAGCGGATAGACACTGAACGACTCACCGAAGATTCTTAATGGATGGTACACCAACGTCAATAAGAATCTTCTCAAGTTGAGTAGCATTTGTGATTCTTTGACTTGAGATACCACTGTGGGCACATGAGACATCTTCCACACTTAGATGGCAGTCACGTCACCGACATATGACATGACCTCGACCTGTATAATTCAGATCAGACCTCCGTCTGTTCGTTGAGTGTGGACATATCCTCAGGGTGTCCTGTGTATATCGAGATAAGATCCATCAGTTCTGTGTACAGAGCATAGGTAGTCCATAAATGATTAGAAATCAGATGAAAACCATGGGCTTATGGTACACTTTAGAAGTAAGTTCTAAGTGTTCTTTTTGAGATTGCTAATAGAGACGTCGACGAGATTGTCCCTATAGAGATTTGACGTTTACATCTATATCTATGGGATATATCCGGATACCTGTGACAGAGGAATTAAATATATGACATGACCTCGACCTGTATGATTCATCGAGTTTATCTGTGGTCGTCATAATTTACGGATGGGTAAATTATGGACACGAAATTAGATTTCGTGATGGACATGTCTGAATCTAGAGAGTCTCACTAGTGAAATATACTCGTAGAGCACTATGGCAACTTTTATGAATAATACTGATTATTTATTAGTCATTTAAAGGTTAAACGAAAAATACATGCAAAATGACCTAATGGTCATTTTCTAATTATTGTGTATTTGTATTTAATGATAGATTTTATTAAATACACATTAATTAAATGTCAAATTGTGATATTTGACATATATCATAAATATATATGTATTTGGATATTTAAAGTGAATATAATACATATATTTAAAATATTTGTATTTAAATAATTATTTAATTATTAAATAATTAAAGTAATTAAAAATATAAATATCTTAAGTTGTGATATTTTTGGAGATGACTTAAGTTGCTTTATTTGACTTGTTAATAAATCATTAAATGTGTAATGATCTAATAAACTTTAAATGAAACAAAAATATATAGATATTAGTATATGCATCCAAATTTTCGGCCAAGGGCAATTTTGGGGAGTATATATTGTTTTGTTTCATTTTTTATGGTTTAGGTTAACAAGTTACCAAAAACAAAAACAAAAAAAGTTGAGAGCAAAGTTGAAGATACAAAGGAAAAAGCTTGAAAATTCCTTGATTTTGTAAGTTTTTTCTTAAACTTTTCAACTAAGAAAATATTTCTATCATGCTTAGCTTCAACATGTGTGGCTAGAATGTGTTCTCTACACTTTTATTTTGTGTTTTAAATGGTTATGAACTTGTTTGAAAGATGAAAGCATGTATGGTTTCCAAGTGAGCTTGAAATGGTTTCATAAGCTCTCTTTTGATTATTTGATAATCAAGATGCCATTCTAGAGTTTCTAAGCCACTCATTGATGACCTAGAATTTTTCTTGAGTTGTTTCATGATGGTGAGACTTGTTTGGTGTGGTAAAGTTTGAATTAAAGTGTTGGATTTAATTGATTTGGTATATTTTATTAATTTGAAGAAATTGTAAAATTAGGGTTCTTAACCCTTTCCAAATTTGGGGCTTTTCATGTATATGATGTATTATGGTGTGAATATGATGCATATTAATTTTTGGTTTGATTGGATTTGATCTTGACATGTTTTAAACAAAAATGGACCAAATTACAAAAACTGAAAAATTATGGGGCTGTTAGGCAATTTGGAATTTTTTTGGGGATTTTGTTGCAATCTGATTTTGATGTGTTGGACATGTTGGAAATCATTTTAGAATTGAATTAGAATCATCCAAAATTGTATTTGACAATTTGAGGACAAAAATGATCAATTTGCAAACTATTGGGCCAATTCGGCAATTACAAAGAAATTTGATTTCTTGTGTAAAATTTCAATTTTAAGTATTGGATAATTAAATAAATAAGTTTATTTAATTGATCCAAGAAAAATTATTGAAATCGAAAAATTTTGATTTTCCGCGTTTCCGCTACGTTACCGGATTTTCGCCATAAAACCCCTACAAAATGGTATCAGAGTGAGTATGATTCTGGACACCCGATATGATTATGCCTTTTAAATTCAATTTTTAATTTAATCTTTACTTTTTGCATGCATGTGTTTATTTAATTTGATTAAATAAAGTAAAAAAACATCTTTTAAGGAAAATCCCTAATTAATAAGGTTTTATGATAATTATGTATTTGATGCATGTTACATGGTCCGTCTTGTCAATACTGTTTATGGATATCTTTTCTATGACTACATCCGAGAACGTGCCAAAGCTGTGGGGGTATAGCCGATAGAAATTTATTTATGACGGATGTATATCAGATACTAGATAAATTCAAGCAAAAGCGGTATCCTGAACGTGCCAAAGTTGTCAGGGTTACGCAAGTAGCTTGAGTTTATCATTGACGAGTTTAACCTTGGTAAGCCTCCTCATGAACGTGCCAAAGCTGTCACAATGAGAAACGACCAGGACCGGAAACCCATGAGTCACTATTGAGTGATTGCCAATGAGTTGTCTACCTGATGAATATACGTAGGCGAGAACGTGCCAAAGTTGTGAGCTGAAATATATTCATGGGATCCACCTTTCACTATTTGTATTTAATTTAATTATTAAATCTTTGTATTCTGTTTGGGAATTACAGTATTGCATGATTTAGTGGGAGGAGCATTTTTAGATTAAAAATCCATGATCTAGTTAATGCTTTTGATATTATTTGAAACTGCTTATATTCTGCTAACCATTTTTCGTAATCTATATGATAGATTTGTGATGGCGGCACAATCAACTAATCCGTTTGTGCATATGTTGGATACGAACAAACTTAAAGGCGCTGAGAACTTTGTTGATTGGGATTTGGATTTAAGGATTGTCCTTGAATCTGAAAAATTGGGATATGTACTCGAGGGTCCGATGCCCCTTGCTGTTTCTTATGACGCAACACCGGAGGAACTACAAGTTTTCCAAGCTTGGAAGGATGATGATTTAAAATTTAAATAATACATCTTAAGTTCACTGGCATCGGAACTCAAGAGGAAATACTATGGCATGTCATATGCGTATAGTATGATGATGCGATTGAGAGAATCGTATATGAACCAAGAACAAATTGTTATTTATAAAGTTATGATGGAACTGTTCCATGTGCGACTGGATGAGAGGCAAGCTGTGAGCTCGCATGTTCTTCACTTGATCGATTTGATCGAACAACTGAGGCAACATAATCTCCCTCTGAATGACATTCTCGGTAGGAGTGTCATTCTTGGTTCGCTCCCAACTTCTTATCGTCAATTCGTGATGTATTTCAACATGAATGGGATTATCTATTTCTACCATGAACTGCATAGGATGCTGATCACGGCATAAGATGACCTAAGGAAGGGAGTACCGACTCGCCCTCCGAAACCTATTTCACTCTCAGCTTCTTACCAAGCCCGGCCAAAGGGAAAGAAGACGAAAGCGAAGAAGAAAGGTTTTGGTCCTCCACCGCAAGGAAAGATAGCAAAGCCCAATAGGGCGTCTGAAGACAAATGCCATCACTGCAGCAAATATTATATCTCTTTTTGTATTAGATACAAAAGGTTATCGTGTTAATATTAATAACTTTTCTTTGTATTTATATGATAAACGTAATATTCAAATCCTTTATTGTCCAAATGAGCATGGTAATTACACATTACATACTTCTAGAGATATCTTGAATAGTAGGATTAATAAATGTAGGTTACCTGTTGTTAATAATACTTAACTTTGGCATATGAGGTTAGGTCATATAGGCATTACACGCCTTACCCAATTGGTTAGGAATGGTTTGATACCAGATCTCACCATTGAACCCTATCCAACTTATGAATTGTGTATTCAGGGTAAGATGACCAAAGCCCAATTTTCTGGTGTTGGACACCGAGCCACTAACTTACTGGAACTCGTACATTCTGATGTGTGTGGTCCACTAAGTCAGACTGCTCATAGTGGTTATTCGTACTTTGTTACCTTTACCGATGATCTATCACGGTATGGTTATGTCTATCTGATGAGACATAAATTGGAAACCTTTGAAAAGTTTAAAGAGTTCCGTAATGAAGTAGAAAAACAAACTGGTCAATATATTAAATGCCTTCGATCTGATCGAGGCGGTGAATATATGAGCAGTGAGTTCATGGATTATATGAAGGAGAATGGGATTCTCGCTCAATATACTCCTCCAGGTACTCCACAGCACAATGGAGTGTCTGAGAGGAGAAATCGGACTTTATTGGATATGGTTCGATCTATGTTGAGTTTTACAGATTTGCCCTATTACTTATGGGGCTACTATCTTTTAACAGATGCACATCTCTTGAATAAGATTCCTTCAAAAGTTGTTCGTACGACTCCATATGAGATATGGACCGGTAGGAGACCAAATCTTAATTGTATAAGGTTTGGGGTTGTCCTGCCTATGTCAGGATGACTCAGCAAGATAAGCTTTCGCCTCGAGGGTAAAAGTTTAGGTTTGTTGGATATCCTTCGAATACGAAGAGATATAAGTTCTATGATACCGAGCATCGAAATATGTTCGTAGCTCGCTTTGTAAAATTTCTAGAGGTAGAATTTTTGTCAGAAGGTTGTAATCATAGACAGGTTGAACTTGATGAAGTCCAACCTGAAAACAACGAACCAATGGAGGAACCTGAAGTTCAAGTAGATGTAGAAACTTCAACACACCTTCAACACACACACTCCGTAGGTCACAAAAGGTATCTAGACCTCTTGAACGCTTGTATTTGATACAAGAAAATAGTCTCGATGTTCTCTTAGTTGAAGAGACTGATCCTTTTACCTATAGAGAATCGATGTTGGACATCGACTCCGTGAAGTGGCAAAGTTCCATGAAATCCGAGTTAGACTCAATGCATGATAATCAAGTTTGGGACTTGGTTCCGCTTCCCGAAGGAATTATTCCTATCGGTTGTAAATGGGTTTACAAAAGGAAACATGGGCTTGATGGAAAGGTTGAAACCTATAAGGCCCGACTGGTAGTAAAAGGTTACACGCAGCGACCTGGCATCGATTATGATGAAAAGTTTTCACCAGTAGCAATGCTTAAGTCTATTAGAATTTTGCTTTCTATAGCTACGTATCATGATTACGAGATTTGGCAAATGGATGTCAAAACGACTTTTCTAAATAGATTTCGTGATGAAGAAATCTATATGGAACACTCGGAAGGTTTTGCATCCAGAAAGAACTCGGGTATGGTATGTAAGCTTAGAAAGTCCATTTATATATTTAAACAAGCTTCACGAAGTTGGAATCTTCGATTCAACGAGATTATTAGATTGTCTGGTTTTCTTAAGAATTCAGTAGAATCATGTGTGTATCAGAAGGCCAGTGGGAGCATGGTGGTATTTTTAGTCCTCTATGTTGACGACATCCTAATCATTGGAATGATATAGGGAAGATGCAAGGCGTCAAAGCTTACCTCTGTAAGAATTTCTCCATGGAGGAATAAAAATCTATAGAGATAGAGAGAGGAAGCTGATTGGGTTTTCCCAATCAACGTACATAGATAAGATCTTGGAACGGTATAATTTTGGTAACTGTAAGACAACAAATATACCGTTCAGACATGTGATTCATCTTTCAAAGAAGATGAGTCCACAAATAGAAGATGAGAATGTTAGAATGTCTAACCAACCTTATGCTTCGTGTTTTGGTAGCATAATATATGTCATGTTATGTACTAGGCCTGATATCAGCTTCGCTGTTAGCGTAACAAGTAGATATCAGTCCAATCCAGGCAATGACCATTGGATGGCCATTAAGGATAAGTTGATTATTTAAGGAGGAAGTGAACTGCAAGTTAATGGGTATACGGATTCCGACTTCCAATCGGATCCCGATGATAGAAAGTCCACATCTGGATTCGTCTTTACCCTTAACGGTGGTGCAGTTTGCTGGAAGAGTTCCAAACAGGGGTCAACAGCAGATTCCACCACAAAGGCGGAATACATTGCAGCTTCAGAAGCTGCAAATGAAGCTGTATGTATTAGGAACTTTATCACAAAATTAGGAGTTGTCCCAAGTATCGAGAATGTGATTCCGTTATACTATGATAATACTGGAGCTATTGCGCAAGAAAAAGAACTGAGGGCGCATCATAAGTGGAAGCATGTGGAACACAAATACCACATCATTCGAGAGATTGTGTCGCGATGGGATATTGTCGTGTGCATGGTACCGAGTGAAGATAATGTAGCAGACCCGCTTACGAAGGCCATACATCCGAAGTTATTTGATAAACATGTGGAGTCGATGGGTATTAGATACAATCGATATTGGCACTAGAGAAAGTGAGAGATTTTGTTGGGGTTTGTGCTCAGAGCGCCAATTCCCCGTTATATTTCCTTGTAAATACTCTTGTAAATGTTTTATTATGAATAAAATAAGCAGTTTCTATAATATAATATATCTTCTTATATGGTAAAGACGTAATTGACCTTAGAATGATTAGTCATGATGCAGTTGCAAAATCGTCGCAACTGACATTGAGTTGTATCATGACATTGTCATTCTTAGACTGTTCATGGTCAAGGTTTACACTACTTGGTCAGTAAAGTAAACCTGTTGAGACCGGTATATGTCGTATATTGGAATATATGATTCTAATGGTTTCTCAACAAACCATGAGTCTTGGAGACTCGTATAGACGTGTATGTGTTTATAGCGGATAGACACTGAACGACTCACCGAAGATTCTTAATAGATGGTACACCAACGTCAATAAGAATCTTCTCGGGTTGAGTAGCATTTGTGATTCTTCGACTTGAGATACCACTGTGGGCACATGAGACATCTTCCACACTTATATGGCAGTCACGTCACCGATCTATTCAGATCAGACCTCCGTCTGTTCGTTGGGTGTGGACAGATCCTCAGGGTGTCCTGTGTATATCAAGATTTGATCCGTCAGTTCTGTGTACAGAGCATAGGTAGTCCATAGATGATTAGCAATCAGATAAAAACCATGGGCCCGTGGTACACTTTAGAAGTAAGTTCTAAGTGTTCTTTTAGAGATTGCTAATAGAGACGTCGACGAGATTGTCCATATAGAGATTTGACATTTACATCTATATTTCTGGGATATATCCGGATATCTATGACGGAGGAATTAAACATATGCCATGACCTCGACCTGTATGATTCAGCGAGTTTATCTGTGGTCGTCATAATTTACGGGTGGGTAAATTATGGACACGAAATTGGATTTCGTGACGGATATGCCTGAATCTAGAGAGTCTCACTAGTGAAATATACTTGTAGAGCACTCGGGCAACTTTTATGAATAATACTGATTATTTATTAGTCGTTTAAAGGTTAAACGAAAAATACATGCAAAAGAACCTAATGGTCATTTCCTAATTATTGTGTATTTGTATTTAATGATAGATTTTAATAAATACACAATAATTAAATGTCAAATCGTGATATTTGACATATATCATAAATATATATGTATTTAGATATTTAAAGTAAATATAATACATATATTTTTAAAATATTTGTATTTAAATAATTATTTAATTGTTAAATAATTAAAGTAATTAAAAAAAAAATCTTAAGTTGTGATATTTTTGGAGATGACTTAAGTTGCTTTATTTGACTTGTTAATAAATCATTAAATGTGTAATGATCAAATAGGCAAGTTGATAAAGCAAACTTTAAATGAAACAAAAATATCTAGATATTAGTATATGCATCCCAATTTTCGGCCAAGGGAAATTTTGGGGAGTATATGTTGTTTTGTTTCATTTTTCATGGTTTAGGTTAACAAGTTACCAAAAAAAAAAAACAAAAAGAGTTGAGAGCAAAGTTGAAGATACGAAGGAAAAGGGTTGAAAATACATTGATTTTGCAAGTTTTTTCTTAAACTTTTCAACTAAGAAAATGTTTCTATCATGCTTAGCTTCAACATGTGTTGCTAGGATGTTGTCTCTACACTTTTAGTTTGTGTTTTAAATGGTTGTGAACTTGTTTGAAAGATGAAAGCATGTATGATTTCCAAGTGAGCTTGAAATGGTTTCATAAGCTCTCTTTTGATTATTTGATAATCAAGTTACCATTCTAGAGTTGCTAAGCCATTAATTGATGACTTATAATTGTTCTTGAGTTGTTTCATGATGGTGAGACTTGTTTGATGTGGTAAAGTTTGAATTAAAGTGTTGAATCTAATTGATTTGATATTTTTTGTCAATTTGAAGAAATTATAAAATTATGGTTCTTAACCCTTTCCAAATTTGGGGATTTTCATATATGTGATTTATTATGGTGTGTATATGATGCATATTAATTTTTGGGTTGATTGAATTTGATCTTGACATGTTTTGAACAAAAATGGACCAAATTACAAAAACTGAAAAATTATGGGGCTGTTCGGCAATTTGGAATTTCTTGGGATTTTATTGCAATCTGATTTTGATGTGTTGGAAATGTTAGAAATCATTTTAGAATTGATTTAGAATCATCCAAAATTATATTTGACAATTTGAGGACTAAAATGATCAATTTACAAACTATTGGGCCAATTCAGCAATTACAAAGAAATTTGATTTCTTGTGTAAAATTTCAATTTTAGGTATTGGGTAATTTAATAAATAAGTTTATTTAATTGATCTAAGAAAAATTATTGAAATCGAAAAATTCCAATTTTTCGCTTTTCCGCTGCGTTACCGGATTTTCGCCATAAAACCCCTATAGTCTTTCTCTTCGAAACTGTGTATGTAAATTGCGAATTGCGTGATAGACATATCCACTGGAATTCATCGCAAGAGTCATTGATATATCATCTAAATACTTATTACTCATGCCATCCCTAATTAATTTTATTTTATCTTCGCGATTATCAAACATCATTCCTAAAGAACGACAACGAGTATTGCATGTACAGAGTGCACATTTATAACAAACACCTAATCTTTTAGCTCTTATTTTCTTAGCATATGTGTTTTTCCTAAACCAGGTAGAAATGAAATAAAAGAGTCAGATGACTCACCTACCAAGCGAACTCGTGCTTCAATTATCCAACGAACATCAGTAGGAATACCTTAGATCATCAGAAGCCTCATTCTTTCAATGCGTGTTTTGGAGACTTTCATCAGAGAGTTTTGAGTGAGAGAAGGAAAATGCTTGTGAAGTTTTACGAGAATTTCTTTCATCATGTCTGTGATTTTTCCTACAAAAATAAAACACACAAAATCTCAATATATACACAATTTGCATAGGTTGCCTCCATGCTAGCGCTAAGTTTAACGTCGTCAGCTAGACATGACTGCCCAAATGTTAGGCTTGATTAGCAAGTATGAGACTCTCTTTTTGACGCTTGGTGGATTCTCCCCAATAGTTATTGACATGTTGGTTGTTGACTTTGAATGTATCATTGGAGTTGGGGTCATGTAGCTCAACGGCTCTGTAGGATAACATTGGGTGATCACAAATGGACCTGGCCACCGTGATTTCAGCTTGCCAAGGGAAAATT
>SKCR01037294.1:0-135652 GCA_019454045.1 Zanthoxylum bungeanum
GTGTAAGGAGAAAGTTCAAAGGATGTACTCTGATGCCCAATATTGGTTATGGCTCAGACAAGAAAACACGCCACTATCTTCCCAATGGATTCAAGAAATTTGTTGTGCACAACATCAAAGAACTGGAAGTTTTGATGATGCACAACAGGTAAATAACAATTTATTCTCATATGTTTTATGCTTGTCATTTATTCTTGAATTATTTTGAAGTTCCTTATCAATAATTGCTTGCTTTTTATTTTAGGACTTACTGTGCGGAGATAGCCCACAATGTATCAACCAAGAAGAGAAAGGAGATTGTCGAGCGCGCTGCACAATTGGATGTTGTGGTCACCAACAAATTGGCTAGGTTGCGCAGCCAGGAGGATGAGTAAACATTGGTTTCTATATAATGTTAGTTTTGCTTTTGGCCCAATTACTCTATTCATTAGGCATTACCAGTTTCAGTTATTTGAACCTAGTGTTTCCAAGTTTACTTTGTTTCTGGAATGGATTATATTTTCCGGGGTTGAATTAAAATGTGTTTTCTATTTTGTCACCTGATTAATATTTTGAATTCGTTGTCTTTTGCTGAGCATGATTAATGTTATGTCAATTAGTATGTGTTTATTGTTTTGTAATTTATTTCACAAAATGTTTTATGTAACTAGTAAAACATGTGCAAGTTGTTTTGTAATTTATTACTGCCTTTACAGTTGCGTTTTACGAACGCATAAATCACTTGAATTCATAAAAAGCATTATCTTTAAAACCAGACCGCCGAAATTGAGGTGTACAAAAAATCGGTCAAATATGATAAAAATCGATGAAGCATGTGAACTAGACTGATCAGTTTTTAAGCCCAAAAAAATAAATAAAACCAAAGATTATGTTGAAGATTGGTTCTAAAATCACTGCTAGGGTGCGATATGGATAGCTAAAGTGTTATAGGGGTTACTGGTTCATTAGTTAATATGTCAAGGGGTTAAATGAACTAATCCTAGACGGTTAGCTTAGGCAGGAAATTGGTTGGTTGGTTATAACTAACTCTGGTTGTAAAGCTCGCTAATGGGTCTGTTAATTGGCTTGTAACCTGATATATAGTTTGAATCAGAAAATTATTTGTAGGAGTGATTGATAGTTTGTTATGTGCTCTACACATTTGGGCATTTTCTCTTAATAAAGAAAGAGTGCGAAGCTCTGTCCTTGTTCAAATACCTTGCTAGTTTGTGACTGTTGTGGTTTTGATTTCATTGTGTTTATTGAGTGCTTGATCAAATGATTCCGGTGTGTTGTTCTTAACCTTGATTTTGATTTGTTATGGTATTATGCTCTAGTGTGTTTGTTGTTAATCGAAGATCATTAGAATCTCAAGAAACTTGAATCTTTCATCGAGATTCAAAAGCTTCTTCTGCTGCAACAAACTGGTATCAGAACAGAAGGTTACTGGTCTTTGATAACAATGGCACAACCCAAGATTGAAGTTAAAATGTTCAATGGAGAAAATGACTTCAATCTTTGGAGACTCAAGATGAGAGTAATCTTGGTTCAACAAGGGCTTGAAGCTGCGATTGAAGATGACCCAAAAGAGGCAGTAACAGGAACTCCAAATGCAGAAAAGCTGAACGCCATCCTAAACAAGGCTCACAGTGCTATCACTATGACTCTTGGTGATGGGGCTCTCAGGGAGGTGTCACATGGGAAATCTGCGACAGGATTGTGGAAGAAATTATGTGATCTGTATATGAAGAAATCTTTAGCCAATAGGTTATACATCAAGAAGAGGCTATATACTTTGTCCATGGAAGAAAGGGGTTTTGTGAATGACCATCTTGATGAGTTTAACAAGATCATGCTTGATCTTGAAAATATTGATGTAAATATTGACGACGAGGATCAAGCTATTATCCAGCTTAGTTCCTTACCAAGCTCTTATGAATATTTTGTGGACACTTTACTGTATGGATGAGGAACACTCTCAATGAAGGATGTCGAGTCTTCTTTGAAGTCAAAATACCTGAAGAAGAAGAATGATACTCAAGTTAAAGACACTGCTGAGGGTCTAATGGCAAGGGGAAGGTCAGAAAAGAAGGATGACAACAAGAACAAGAAGGTAAGATCAAAGTCTAAGAATAAGTATCTAATCTTAAAATGGTTCAAATGTCACAAGGAATGCCATATTAAGAGACATTGTCATGAACTCAAGAAGAATAAAGGCAAGGCTAAGGTTGACAGTGATAAGAATGGAGATGTTGCAGTGGCAGATGCAACAGAGGCTTACTCAGATGAAGTATATAAATCTGCAGACCTGTGTTAATTGCCAGTAATAACTCATGGGAAATAATCTTACGTGTAAAGTGTTAGACATTAGCTCTATTAGTATTAAAATGCATGATGAAATGGTAAGTGTGTTGAAACAAGTGAGATATGTTACTGAACTGAAAAGAAACTTAATCTATTTGTGGATGCTAGATGAGGATGGTTATATAATTAAGATAGAATCTGGTGTTATGAAGATTATTAAGGGCTCACTAATAACTATAAAAAAAGCATAAACAAAATGGCTTATATGTCCTGTAAGGAGATACTGTTATTGGGAATGTGTGTGTCAATTGATTCAAACTTAGGAAAGGCCAAGCTTTGGCATCTTACACTAGCTCACTTGTGTGAAAGGGGTCTGAGTGAGCTTTGTAAGCAAGGTTTAATTAAGGAGTGCAACCTGGAATCACTTGAGTTTTGTGAAGATTGTGTTTTGGGGAAATCTCATAGATTGAAATTTGGTCATGCTCAACATAGAACTAAAGGTACATTGGATTATATACACTCAGATTTATGGGGTCCAGCACAAACCACATCTTTGAATGGGGCAATGTATTTTATATCTGTAGTTGATGACTTCTCAAGGAAGCAATGGGTAAAGATCAGGCCTATGGAGTTTTCAAAGCCATGATAGTTTTGATTGAAAATCATACTGAAAAGAAGATCAAAAGGTTGAGAACTGATAATTGGCTAGAATACTGCAATAAGGAGTTTGATGATCTGTGTAAGAGCAGTGGGATAGCAAGGCACAAAACTGTTAGGTACACACCTCAACAAAATTTCACTGATGAAAGGATGAATGAGACCTTACTAGAGAAGGTAAGGTGTATGCAAACTCACTCAAAGCTCCCAAACAAGTTTTGGGCAGGGGCACTAACCACAGCTTGACACATAATCAATAGGAGCCGTTATGCAGTCATTGAGGGCAAAACAGCAGAGGAAATGTGGACTGGGAGAGCAACTGACTATACAAGACTGAGAATTTTTGGATGCCCTGCTCATGCTCATGTGAATCAAGGGAAGCTAGAACCTAGAATACTGCAATAAGAAGTTTGATGATCTGTGTAAGAGCAGTGGATAGCAAGGCACAAAACTGTTAGGTACACACCTCAATAAGATTTCATTAATGAAAGGATGAATGAGACCTTACTAGAGAAGGTAAGGTGTATGCAAACTCACTCAAAGCTCCCAAACAAGTTTTGGGCAGAGGCACTAACCACAGCTTGACACATAATCAATAGGAGCCGTTATGCAGTCATTGAGGGCAAAACAGCCGAGGAAATGTGGACTGGTAGAGCTACTGACTATACAAGACTGAGAATTTTTGGATGCCCTGCTCATGCTCATGTGAAGCAAGGGAAGCTAGAACCTAGAGCTCCGAAATGTGTATTATTAGGATACCCTAAAGGAGTGAAAAGTTACAAGGTCTGTATAACAGATCTTAAACCACCTAAATGTATAGTCAGTAGGGATGTAACTTTCAATGGGGGTGTAGTGTTGAAAGGGACTGGAGATTCTGATGTTAACACTGATGTATATGGTTCAAAACAGAGTCTACAAAGTTTGAGGTGGAGCTTAGAAAGAAAGTTGAAGAGAGAGAAAAACAAGTTGATACATCAGATGGAGTATCAGATCAATAATCAGAAGAAGAAAAAGATGAGGAAGATTATCAGTTAATCATGGACAGAAAGAGGAGGGCAATGAGACCACCAGCTAGTATGGATATGCAGATATGATATCATATGCATTATCTATTGTTGAGAATCTATTAGATGAACTTGAGTCTCTAACAAAGAACAATACCTGAAAGCTTGTTGAAAGACCAAATAACAAAAGAGTTGTTGGTTGTAAATGGATTTACAAGATAAATGAGGGCGCTGGTATAGAACCTTGGAAATTCAAAGCAAGACTTATTGCAAAGGGGTTTACACAGCAGAAATGCATTGATTATAAATATGTATTCTCTCCTGTTGTAAAGCATACTTCAATAAGGGTGTTGATGTCATTAGTTGCTGTATTTGATCTAGAGTTGGAGCAAATGGATGTAAAAATAACCTTCTTACATGGAGAATTAGAGGATGAGATATACATGGTTATGAAGAAGCATTCTTGAATAACACAGTATGCTTGCTACAAAAGTCTCTATATGGACTCAAACAATCCTCAAGATAATGGTATATAAGATTTGATGACTTTATGATGAAAAACAAGTACTCTGAAGCAAGTATGATGCTTGTGTCTATTTCAAAAGGTTTATAAATGGAGAAAGGATCTATCCACTACTCTATGTTGATGACATGCTGATAGCATGTAGAGACAAAAGAGAGATAGATAAACTTAAGTCACTAATAAGCTCAGAGTTTGAAATGAAAGATAGATTTTGAGGCTGCCAAAAAGATTTTGGGCATGGAGCTAATAAATGACAAAGGCAAAGGTAAATGTAAAATGTATCTGTCTTAAGAGCAGTATGTGAAGAAATTCTTGAATAGGTTTGATATGAGCATGTGTAAAATGTCTCTACACCTACCGTAACTCATTTTAAATTAACAGTAGAGCAATGTCCTAAGAAGAATGAAGAGATTACATACATGAGAAACATATCATATGCAAGTGTTGTTGGTAGCGCAATGTATGCAATGGTGTGTTCTAGGCTTGATGTAGCATATGCAATGAGCCTTGTAAGCAGATACATGGCAAATCCAGACAAGAAGCATTAAGACGCTGCTAAGTGGCTACTGAGGTACTTCAAAGAAACTGCAGAGTAAGGATTAGTAGATAGAAAGCAGACTGACAGAGCATGTGCATTGACTGGATGTGGATGCAGACTATGTGGGTGATCTTGATAAAAGAAGGCCACTAACAGGTTATGTCTTCACCTTGTGTAATGGCATTGTATGTTGGAAAGCCTCTTTACTAAATGTTGTTACTTTATCAACAACTGAGGTTGAGTATATGGCAATTACTCAAGCTGTCAATAAAGCTCAGTGGGTTAGAGGGTGAGTTGAAGGTTAAGTAAGAGAATGTAACTGTGTTTTGTGACAGCCAAAGTGCTTTGAGCTTAGCAGAGGATCCAAGGCACCATGAAATGACAAAACACATTGACATTAGGTTGCATTTCATTAGAGATGTAGTGGCAAAATAGTCTTTCAAGCTATATAAGATAAACACTTAGGTTAATCCTGCTGACATGCTAAACTGAGTGCTTGTTTGTTTCAAGGTTTCTATACTTGATCAGAAACATTGGAGTTGTAGATGTGAGAAAAGAAAGAGCAGGTAAACTGGTTTAGGAAGGAATAGTTGATTCTTAAAGAGATTTTGAAACAAAGTGGAGTTTGTTGAAGATTGATTCTAAAATTAGTGATAGGGTGCAATATGGATGGCTAAAGTGTTACAGGGGTTATTGGTTCATTAGTTAATATGTGAGGGGATTAAATGAACTAATCCTAGTCTGTTAGCTTAGGCGGGAAATCAGTTAGTTGGTTATAACTAATTTTGGTTGTAAAGCTGGAAAATGGGGTCTGTTAATTGGCTTGTAACTTGATATATAGTTTAAATCAGAATTTTTTGTGTATGAGTGGTTGATAGCTTGTAATGTGCTATGAGTGGTTGATAGCTTGTAATGTGCTCTACAGATCTGGACATTTTCTCTTAATAATTAAATAACGTGAATCTCTGTCATTGTTCAAAGACCTTGCTAGTTCGTGCACTGTTGTGGTTTTGATTTCATTGTTTTTATTGAGTGTTTGATCAAATGATTTCGGTGTGTTGTTCTTAACTTTGATTCTGATTTGTTCCGGTATTATGCTTCAGTGTGTTTGTTGTTGTTGATGGTGGTTTTTTACCCAGATGAATGTTCAAATACCGAGAAGGGATGAAATGAAGATTGTATTAGCCAAAAGTGGATGACAAATGCCCAAGAGCCCAGAATGAAATGGGGTTTTGACAGAGAAACCCGACCTAATGGTACAGAGGAGTTCTCCCGAGAACATGAGCATAGTGAATGATGAAGTAAGTTGGGATACCGACCTGATCACATGAAGGGTGTTGATTTGGGGTTTTCTGAGAGTTTGTTAAGCCTGACCCGAAGAGGACATTGTGTGTCAACCTGCTCTGGTTGTGAGAGTTGGGCAGAGCTTTGATTAGTATCATATGTCTCGGTATACCGACCCGATGAACAAAAATAGGATCACAGACCGACCTTTATATGAGGTCATATGACGTAGAGGATATGCTTCTAGAAGACTAATGATGATTGATGCAGTGGCAGAAGTGGCAAAGCAAAGGCCAGTGTAGTGGCAGAGGAATAGGCTAATCTGATTGGACAGTTGGAAGGTGGTTGGGGAGAGTTATGATTCTAATGATGGTGCAATGACATGGAATGACGTCAGAGGCGGTGCAATAATGCATTTGGAAGCTTATATAAAGGAGTTGAAATGTCAGATTCAAGGGTTAACAAATTTTGCATCTCACAACTTGCAAAAATATAAGGGTCTAAGAACTTGAGATAGAGAGAAAGCCAGTCAGTTAACCAGCCAGTTGAAAGAATTGTACCAGATTTGTATATGACTGGAGGTATTTAATGACTTTGTGAGTTAATTTCCTCATTTGTAGCTCAGGTCGGTCTTGACCCTAAGCAGTAATTAAATATCCTCATTTCTCCTGTGGACGTAGGTAGGAGCCACTCTCCGCCGAACCACGTAAACTCAGTGATTTATATGTTTGCTTGCTAAGTTTGTTTTGGTTCCATACTAACCAAAATAAATTCACTACTGAGAGGTTTATTCGAGGGGTAATTTCCCACATTGCCCTTGGAATGAAAAACAATCATCAATAATGGGCGTCCTCTATAGGGATAGGTTCAAAAAGCGATACAACACACTATGACAATGACATGAGATTAGAATCATATAGCTCTGAAAGCCTTAACGGCAGAATGGATGGAAAAGATGGAGGATAACCTACGAGTGATAAGGGAGAAAGGGAGAATGCTTATGATGATACATAGGCAACTCAAACCTTTATGAAGGCAATGATGAAGAAGGTATCAAAGAAATCAGGAAAGTAGGCTCATGTGGAGCTTAGTCGTATGAAGGAAGAAAATTACCAATGGGAAAAGGCCAGTGGGTGGAGTAGAGGAGCAAGAGACCCAAATGAGAAAACCACGTAGAGTGTGGTCGGTGCTCATAGCTAGCGAACCACCACCAGAAGAGGTTCGATGGAGATGAGACGATGGACGAACGTCTGACTCATCTAGTAACAGCTCATGATTTGGGGATAATGACTTAGGCCATTATCGGGAATGACGGTATAGAGCCCCGAGTGGGAGGAAATACCACGCTCAGAGGAAGGAGTATGAGGAAGCTTCCAGTAAAGGTCAGGAGGATACCGATGGCCACTTGCGATATTGGTTCCAACGAGAGATAAGAAGATAAGAGATAAGCACGCGAGGGGATGCTCGAGATGAGCAATACATGGAGACATCTTCATTCACAAAGGAAATATTAGAATTGGAGTTTCCGATAAGGTTCTCCATGATCATAATGAACATCTACAAGGGTAATACGGACCCTAAGTCTCATGTTGAGAATTTCATTTTACTAATGGAGATCTAAGGCATGGTCGAGGATGTAATCTGCAAGGTATTCCCACTGGCATTGGGAGGATCCACTAGATTATGATTTAGAAACCTAACACCAGAGAGTATCAACAGCTTCTCCTAGCTAAGAAGATCATTTGTATGCCATTTCAAAAGAGCATGTGCACTAAGGGGGACAGTCGGATTGTTGAGGACGATGAAGCAGCATGATGATGAGCCGTTGAATAATTTTTTGGATAGATACCATAGTTTGGTATTGGAGGTGGGGGCGTATGAGTCCTCGACAACGTTGGAAAGCTTTAAGGGAGCATTGAGGGTTGGGAGATTGTGGTCCCATCTCAGGATTTAGGAGGTTCCGGACTACGCAACAGCCTTGGAACAAATAATGAGGTTTGTGTTGTTGGAGGAAGAAGAGAAGATAACCTGATAAGTACAGCTCGAGAAAAGAAAGAATCGAGGCTAGATATCCATCGTGACGGTGACAGTGGATGGAAGGGATCAGGCCTGATGAGGCAGGAGTTAAGGCACATGGCTTAGGGTAACCCAATACATGAGATGAGGCCTCCAATCCAAGTTGAGCATGTTGCGGGGGGCACGGTATACACGACCCTCAACAAGCCATTATCTCATATAGCTAGAGAATACAAGACAAATGGTTGTTGACATAGTCCGAGCCGAGAAGGTTCCCGATAAAGAAGATGGACAACAAAGCTTATTGTGCGCATCACAATACAAGGAGACATGACATCGAGACCTGCGAGAGCAGGTTAAATATCTGGTAAGGAATGGTTACCTCAAGGAATGTATCGATTATAAGGCCATGAGAGCTAGGTAGCGCAGATAGCAGAGATCATCAGGACATATGTCTATCACCTAAAGCAGTTGGGCGGCACCTGACTCAAGAAGCCTTGGAACGCAGAAGTTCTATCAATAAATCCTCTCTTAAAATGACCCTCAAATAGTTGTAAGATGGGCGATAGATCCATGTAATACAATTAAAGTTTTCCCATTTTTTAATAAGTTATTCGCACATTTACACGCTTGTTGTTTATTTGAATAGGAAAGACTTACTTGGTATTTTTTGGAAATGTCTGTGATCGGTGCCAACAAAAGGTGCAAGACGATGTGCGGAACTCCCACACCCTTGTGGCACACCAATTATCAGTGGCATGATCAAAAGCCTCAGACTGAAACGCTAGTACCCAATGTCTTGCGCCTTCAAAGATTGGGCAACTACAAAATGTGCAAAACGATGTGCGAAAAAAATGCATCCCCGTGACACACCAATCACCGATGACATTATCAATTTCCTCGGGCCGAAACGCGATGGTTTGCACCTTCGAATACATTGAAGACCTGCGTAGCATTTGGCATATCGGGGTAACCATAGCACGTTCGGCGGGAGGGTCGATATGGAGTTTGGTGCCCCCAGATAACCATAACACGTATGGATTGAAGACAACTTTAAGGTACTATGGTAGCCTCGGGTTTGCATAGCATAAGGAGGGATGATTCCCCTATGGCGTTTTTCGCCCATGAGTGTTGGAAGTGCATAGAACAAGAAAGACCCATGGGTCTCCGTGGCGTTTGTAACATTGAGATTTGCCTAGCATGGGAGGGGGAATTCCCCCATGGCGTTGGCCGTCCCTTTTCAGATCCGTAGGAACATAGCACGGGGAAGGCTAGAGGGTCTCTGTGGCGTTTGCACACTCAGGCTCTGCCAGCATAAGGTGGAGAATGCCCCTATGGCGTTGGTCACCCCCTGATTCGTAGCTCGGTTCTCCGAGACATTTGGACTGTGAGGTTCAAAATTATTATTTTAGGTAACATGGGACATGACGTTGTCTCAGTTATAGGTGTTCATATGGTCGGGTCAACCCGCGACCCGACCCGCAGATTTCAAATAAAAATAATGAGTTTTTGAGTTAACCCTACCGACGTGAAATTTTCGGGGTTGGGTCATAGGTTTGACATTAAAACCCGACCCGACTCGAA
The DNA here is from genome assembly GCA_019454045.1 of Zanthoxylum bungeanum. Classification (NCBI taxonomy): domain Eukaryota; kingdom Viridiplantae; phylum Streptophyta; class Magnoliopsida; order Sapindales; family Rutaceae; genus Zanthoxylum; species Zanthoxylum bungeanum. The sequence goes on from SKCR01037294.1 coordinate 9,890, forward strand.
ATTATAATATTTTTATTATTTTTCTAAAAAAATTATTATTTTTCTAAAAAATTATTATTTTTCTAAAGTTTTTACTATTAATTCATTTATTTATTAATTTTGTTGTCTTGAAACTTTATATATATGATAATTTTTGGGACATAAAATAACTAATATTTATATTTCAAAATAATTAATTCATTAAAAAAAGTTTATTTTTTTGGACGACCCGATGGCTTCACTTCTCAAATTTCGGGTTTGGGTCCCGACTCGTGAACACCCATAGTCTCAGTTGTCTCGATATTTTGGATCGGTACAGAATGTGTGATATGTCACCCATGTTACACTTGTTATTTTATTTTATTTTTATGCAACATGATATGGGACACAATCACCAATGTTTGTTGGGACGGTCCGAGGTTGAAAAACTTCGTTCGTGATCTTTCTGGTTTATAATGACTCAGGGTTGGATTCGTTCTGCCAATAACCTATTGATTTGTGAATGGCACAATGAGAGATCATTCTCTTATGGCCAAATGTTCTTATTGGCTCGGAGCTGGAATCGTTCCGTCGAGACCCTTTTGATATGTGAGTGGCACAATGAAGAATCATTCCCTTATTGCTAAGTGTTTATGATGACTCGAGGTTGGATTCGTTTTGTCGAGGCCCTATTGATATGTGGATGGCACAATGATGGATCATTCACTTGTGGCCAAATGTTCTTATTGGCTCAGGGCTAGATTCGTTCCTCCAATACCATATTGATATATGAGTGGCATAATAATGGATCATTCTCATGTGGACAAGTGTTTATGTTGGCTCGGGGCTGGATTCGTTCCGTCAAGGCCTTATTATGTGAGTGGCATAATGAGAGATCATTCTCTTGTGGCCAGGTGTTTGATTGGTTCGAGGCTGGATTCGTTCCATCGAGGTCTAGGTATATTGAATGATCTCTCAAATGGCGAATTGGGCCCTCAGTAATCACGGTTGTAGGGATGGACTTGGAGATATCCAAAAGTATACAAATATGCCATAACAAGGCGTACCCTTCCTGGATGAAAGCCAGTGTGGATATCAGACTTATGCATTTGGCATATTCGGATCATGTTTAGACCTTCTAAGCCCATCAAGGTTTTCATACAAGTTGGCCCGTTATCATTTTAAAGCGTTAAATCAGATTATCGAGGTGCAAACTTGTCCCAGTTGAAAAGACCCAACAAGTTTACACTTTTGCGATAAGGTGGCTAAACAATTTCAAATGATATGGGGCCCGAACACAAGGTGGCCCATTGTCATTTTGAAAACTACCATCATAAGATATAAACTCATCCCAGTTTAAGTGGCCCAACAAGTTCATATCCCATGACGAGAAGTCCAAATGGATCCAAATGAATAATGGTCCCAAACACAAGCATATGGGTAGCTTCTAGAGGACATATAATTACGGTTCATATGTAGGCTTATAAGGGTATGGATAAAGGCTCCTGCCGGTGAAGGGTTGCTCACAACTAGGTCTCCTCGCTCAAGGGTTCGAGCGACCAAGTGAGCGCGCCTTTTTTATACCCTAGGGTACGTGCCAACGAGTGATGGTCATCACATAATGATCCGCCGCCTTGAGTGAAAATGACTTCATGATACATGACGCCATCGAGTTAAAAAGTGTATGCAAAATATATGAGACTTGGGTAACCAAAGCCAAAGCCACGGACACTACAACACATTATTTCGGGGCCGATTCTCTATCCCCAGCGGAGTCGCCATATGTAGGAGAGAAGCAGGGTTTACCACTATGCCTATGATGCTCGGCGACCACGACACTGTTGGGCTTGCAACCCGTAGAGAGTACGGAGTAGCCCGCGAGGGACTAAATCGGAGAATAAAGGAGTCGCCCACCAGTGTGAACTGGGAAAATATTTAAGGCCGCACTCACCCCTCGCAAGGGAAGACCTCAAACCGTTGGGTTTGGAATAGTTCCTTACTTATGCCAGTATAATGGACGGGTTCACACAATGGTATAACCAAGTCTTATGCAGTTTATGCAAGATAATTCAAATAAACACACAAATTTGCACACCCATAAACATTAATAGAAATAATAAGAGCATGTTAAATTAAGAAATACAAGGTGCGATAACAAAAAATCATAATAAACAATTCAAAAGCAGGAAAAGCGACAATAAATCAATAGCAAACAAAGAAGGGGTTAATTATGCATATATGAATGTTTCCCGAGTGGTACGTGGAGTTGTATCCCAAGTACAGACCGCACTACTGTTCATTCAGATCCGGCTATGGAATTTATGTCTGGGTTTCCATCCGATATATCACAAGGGATAATAACACACATAGTCCTCAATGCAATGTAAACGGGCATAAAAATACACCCATGCATATGCGGATAATCACCAACATGGACAAATAGAATAAAAGCAAAGTAATAAAACAACGGTAAAAAGATAAATGATAAAATAAATACGATAAATAAAAAGATAGATAACAGAATCAATGTGAAATAATAAAATAAAGATAAATAATAAAATAAATGCGAAATAATAAATTGATGATGAAAGTGGATAAGAAAATAAATAAATAAATGAATAATGAAATGCTAAAGAAGAAAAATAATGTGACCATAAATTTGGTCGTCTTTGATGTAGGACTTCGCATACCCTGCTAGACGTATTTCACGTCCCGACAGGCATGTCGTGTCTGGAACTATAAAAATAAATAGGGTGCCCTCAGGTCTTACCTTTTAAGCTGCTTTCTTGAAAGTGCGTTGGGCCGTCTACGGAAGGATTGCTGGTTTGCTGTTTCGCTGTTTCTGCTCGCTTTTTTGCTGTTTCTGGTTGCTATTTTTGGCTTGCTGTTTGCTTTTTTTTGGGTGTTGTGTTTGGTTGTTGTTTTCACGGTATCTTGGTTGTTTTTGGGCTGCTGTTTTTACTATTTTTTGGGACTGTTTTTGGTGTTTTAAGGCTGCTGTTTGGGTGATTTAAGGGCTGCTGTTTGGTTATTTTAGGGGCTGTTTTGGTGTCTCTAGTTCACAATTTTTGGGGTTGTGGTGGCTTGCTGTTTCACGTTGATTTAGGGGCTGCTATTTGGGTGGTTTTAGGGGCTGTTTTGGTGTCTCTAGTTCACGGTAATTGCTGACTTGGAGGGCTGGTTGTTTGGCCATTGTTTTGTTTGTTGTTTCACGGTAACTGCTGACTTTGGGGCTGGTTTTGTTGTTCATTGTTTTGTTTGTTATTTGGTAGGGGGCTGCTTGGTTGGTTTGTTGTTTCTTGTTCGGTTATGCTTGTTATTTTCTGTTCAGTTTTTTTTTGTGGTTTTTGATGTTTGTTGTTTGGGTGGTGTTTGTTTTTGGTGGGCTGGCTGGTTGCTTTATTGTTTCTTGTTCGGTTATGCTTGTTGTTTTTTTTTTGTGGTTTTGGATGTTTGTTGTTTGTGTTTGTTTCAGGGCTTCTAGTTGTTTTGGCTTTTTGGTTTTTTGGGTTTTGCTCGGTTGTTTCAAAGAATAAGATGAAGAGAAGGCCATAAGGGTTTTTTTTATGTTGTTGTCGTGTAAGTGTTGAGAAAAAAAGCCCTCTCAATATGATGATTTTGGTCCCTTTTTATAATGATTTGGATGGATCACCAAAAAGGGAAACAAATCATGGAAAATTATTTTGGAATATAATCTCATAAATTTGGTGATGGAGATCTCAAATATTTTTAATTGGAAAGTCTTGATGAAGGAATTTGAGCATGTGTTTTGCATGAGATTTCAAATCTTTATTAAATTGGAAAGTGATTTGAGGGGATTTTAGCATGTGAATTTCATGGGATTTTCTTTTATTTGGGAAGATTTGGGCGTATGCATGGGCTTTGGGCGTGTATATGGTCTTTGTATGGTGTTTGGCGTGGGCATGGATTGTATGGGCTTTCATGGGTTGCAAGGTTTTGGGCCGAGGCTAAGGTTTGAAACAAAAACTGACTGAGCGAATCTGAGGCTGGCTAGTGAGTCTAAATCCAATGAGGTGCTAATTTAGGAGTTTTTCCTTCCGGTATTTGTTTCCCGCGACTTCCACAACTTTTCAGGTAGTGCCTCCAAACGAGGCTCATCATTGGGCTCATGTAAAAATGCAGTGTCTACAGCATATGGTCAGAGTTTCTCCCTCATGGCCTTGTTTAAGTCAAACAATGAGGGATCATTTTCTTGTGGCCATGTGTTTGATTGGCTCAGGGCTCGATTCGTTCCGCCGATGTTCTATTATTATGAATGACACTAGGAGGGTCTATTCATTCGTGGCCGAGTTTATCAGATGAATCGAGGCTATATCCGTTTCGCCGATGTCTTATCTTTTTGTGAATGGCTTGGGGTGAAGTTTCTCCCTCATGGCTTTGTTGCGTTGAAGTAGATCCATCGGGTCAACAAAAGAGAATGACATGGGGTTGAAGTTTCTCCACCATGGATTTATTATGCTGAAGCATCAGAAAGAGGGCCAGGTTCCCTCGATATATTATGTATATCATGAGCTCAGAGTTTTTCCCATATGCCATTGCTGAAATAGCATCAAGAGAGCTAAGTTCCATCGGGTTAGTAAAAGAAAATGGCATGGGATTGGAGTTTCTCCCTTTAGTCTTGCTAAGATAAGCAGCAGTGGGAGGTCCTGCGGTAGGAGCACTAAGAAGACCATGGTCAGCCCGACTTTAAAGGGTTCATTGGGCAATAATGGCATTTGGGAGAAGATTGGCCTCGTCAGGCCATTGTTATGGCTTCAGAATGAATAGAAGAATATATATGAGGAAACCAACCTCAATTTTTAGGCTAAGTGCCAACCAATGATGATTCAGGCCAGCTCAGAAGGGTGTGATGACGGCCTCAGGGCATTCGTATGGTCTTGTAGTTGGTCAGGTCATTTTACATATAATTGGGTAGTGGACTTCAATGTTAATATGATCGGGAATAGAGATTTTCGTCATCAATGAAAGGCTCACTTAGAAGGTTCAAAATTTTATTGAAAAGTGCCCATGACGTCGGGCTAGGGTGCATAGCAATGATGATCGATAAACTATCGTTCAGGTCGGGATGGGATTTTCAGAATGGGTCAGCCCATTGGTGTGTTTGGACAACAATATTCAGGAAAAATCCTCATTGGATCAGTTGAATCAGTTGATGAGCCTAGTTCGGTTATATTACCAAGTTATTAATAAGGTTGATTTCACAAGTTCGAAATTTTGCTAAGTGTTGGAAAAAAGAAAGTGCTATAGATGAGGTCTTTGTTTAATATGTGCTTTGGTGGATATAGAAAGACATAAAATACAAAAGGAAAATTAATTAATTGTTTAAAATATATTATGAACCCCCTCGGGATTTTCCACGGGGGGAGTTGGTTATAATTGTGGAATGGCTGAGAATATCTTCGACCAGAACAGTCGGGGCAGCAGCAGGAGCACTTCTAAAGAGGGCAGCAAGATCAGCTGGGGCAAAAGCAACGACAACAACAATGGATGAGAGACTGGAGTACCATCAACTAAATGAGGCAGTGATGTCAAGGGAGCTGGATCGGGAATCGATTCAATCCCGTCATGGCCTGTGTCGTAGGCCTATTCGAATGTTATTTTCCATTGGCGACCCTTAGCACCTTTTAGAGCTCACTCGGGTCTAGGTCGGGGTAGGTATCACCGATCAGCTCCAAAGATTCATCTAGCCCTTCAACGCGTGTATCAGCGTTAGCCTCCTCGATACGATCAATGAGATTATCTTGCAGATCACCCACCTCGGCCTGGTTCTCTGTAGACACTGTATTTGTGCATAAAGCCCAATGATGAGCCTCGTATCGAGGCACTACCCGATAAGTTGCGGAAGTCGCGGGAAACAGACGTCGGAAGGGAAAATTCTAAAATTAATAGCTCGTCAAATTTAAACTCGCTAGTTAGCCGCGAGTTTGCTTAGTCGATCTCTGTTATTAAAACATTAAACTTGGCCCAAAACCCCCGCACCCATCCAATGCCCATACGCACCCATCCAAAGCCCACTTGCATAACCCTAACCCTAATACGCCACTATATAAAGACCACTCAGAGAAACCCTAATTTTCTTCTCTCTCCCACCCGCAACACACGGCAACCTAATAAGAAAAACCCTAATAACGTTTTCCCTCGGCCCTCTCTTCTCGCCCCTCTCCTCTTCCTCTCCACAACTCGGCAGACATCACAAACAAAAACCTAAAAACTTCCTTTCACACAGCCCACAAGACACATGTCCCACGAACATAAAAAAAAAAAAAACAACACACAAAGCTCACGTCTTCTCTCTTCCCTCTCTCTACTGCATTTTCTCTCGACAAGAAACCCTAAAGCTAAGCACCTTCTTCTCACTTCTCGAAAAAAGCACAAAAGGACCACTCACACATACAGCTTCAAAAAAATTAAAAAAAAAAACTTAGGATGGCTCTCGGCTAACTCCTTTCTAGGACACTCTCTCTCAAGGCCATAACAACAATTAACCAAAAACCCTAAGTCATCTTCTCTCCACACTCGGCCTGGCCACATTAAAAACCCTAATGACTCGGCAATAGGGACAAATATAAAGCTTCACGACCACTCCTCTCTTTCCCACACATTCAAAAAGATAAACCCTAAACCAAACGACGATCTGTGGGGTTCTCTCTTCTCATTCGGCAAACACAAAGACACCTCACTCTATTGTGGGCAGCCACACACGTCCCTCACTCTCTCATTCAAAAAAGGCAGCCACCCTCTCTATTATTCTCAAAGCAACAAACTCCCCTCTCTCTTCCTCTCAACCTTTCGGTAATAAGAAACAATGGAAGCCCCTCCTCTTTTTTTCCCCTTGAACTGACGACAGCCATTAAAACCTAGCCTTCTCTCCACTTCTTTCTCTCCATCAACCAACGTTAAACAATTACCCTAGACAAACCCCCTCTCTCTCCTGCTCTCCATCAACCAGCATATAACCAAAACCCTAAGCAGTTCTCGACTCCCCTCTCTGAGACTCATGGTAAGACCAGCCCATAAACAAACCAAAAGTAATCTCTCAAACCCTAGACATATTCACGGTCCTCTATCTGGACATTCACAAAAATTCAAACACAAAAATACAAACCCTCACGCCTCCCTCTCTCATCAACCCACACACTTTATCTCTCGATAAACAACAACAAAAAACAAACCCTAAAAGAAAAATTTCTCTCTCTCATTCGGCAACCCTACTGCCAGCAGCCCCTACACGTGAACGGCAGCCTCCAAGCCTTTGCTTTCTTCTTCAACTCCACCAACCGAATAAAGAAAGAAACCCTCTCCTTCTTTCATACACACATACGGCCACACAAGAGAAACCCTAAATGGCCTCTTTATCTTCTTCCCCACACACAGATACGACCCTTCTTCACACAACACAACATAAACCGAACATACACTGCAGCCACACTCGGAAAACGGCCACAAAGACATCTTGCACGCAACTCCTACAAACTAAACACATGTCCCCCTTCTTCACGTTCAACACACATAAAGCAGCCACTCACGCACTCAAAACTCACACACACCGACACACATTCAATACACACACAGTCCATTAACAACACTCACGCATAGCCCTTCACAAAAGACAAAACTGACCGACCAAACAGCCAAAATTTACCTTCACCGACCTTTCACAAACAATACTAATAGCCCCCTAAACCGAGACCAAAACAGAACCCATAACACTGAACAACAACCCAAAATAGTCCAAAAATAGACAAAAAATAATCACCAAAAACAGTCCCAAAAATACCCCAAAAATCGCAGAAAAAACAGCGAAGAAAACAACGAACGGAAATAGCAAACCAACGCACTCTCGAGAAGCGACTTAAAAGGTAAGACCTAGGGGTAGACCGGGCTGGCGGTTCGGTTCCGAACCAGAACCGAACAGTCCGGTTCCGGTTCCACTTTGTGTGGAACCGAAATCGAACCGCCCGGTTCCGGTTCTTCCACACTAAAATGGAACCGGAACCGGAACTGAACCGTTCGGTTCCGGTTCCGGTTCCATTCGGTTTTTTTTTTTACTTTTTTGAAAATAAAACTCAAATTACAAATAATTACATTAAATTATTATTTTTGAAAATAATTACAAATAAAATTACATAATTACAAATAAAATTATGTAAATTACAAATTACGTTAAATTACATTACATAATTACACTAAATTACAAATAAAAATCTTATCTAAAAAATTAAAAAAATATATTATTATATATTTGCAAATCGGTTCCAACCGTTGGAACCGAACGGTTCCAACCGGTTCGGCTATGGGAGGAACCCTAACCGAACCGGTTAGGTTCTGGTTCGGTTCCGGAACCGGAACCTTGGCCGGGTCTACCTGGGGGCACCCTTTATTATATTTTATTTTGTCGTCCTGGAAACAGCATGCTTGGTTGGACGTGAAATACGTCCAACCGGTATGTGAAGTCCTACATTGAAAACAGCCAAATTCTCTGGTCACACTTTTTATTATTCCTCATTTATTTTGTGTTATTTATCTTTCTTTATTTTCTTACACTTAGTTTATTATTTATCGTTTCGGTTATTTATTGTTATTTCATCATATGCATTATTATATTTCACGTCTATTTTTATTTACATTGTGTTAATGATTGCGTGTTATCTCTTACGGTATATCGGATGGAAACCTAGACGTAAATTCTGTAGCCGAATCCGAATGGATGGTAGTGCGATCTGTACTTGGGATACAATTCCACGTACCACTCGGGAAATACTCGCATAATCCTGATTAGCCTTCTTTTATTTGCTATTCATTCATTGACGCTTTTCCGCCTTTGATGATTTATTATTTTCATTTCCGCATCTTGTACTCTTTAATGTAATATGTTTCCATTATTTCTATTAATGTTTATGGGTATGCAAATTCGTGTGTTTATTTGAATTATCTTGCATGTGCTGCATAAGACTTGGTTATATTATTGCATAAACCCGTTCATTACAACTGGCATAAGTAAGGGACCATTCCGAACCCAATGGTTTGAGGTATTCCCTTGCGAGGGGTGAGTGCGACCTTAAATCATTTCTCAGTTCACACTGGGTGGCGAATCCATTATTCTCCGGTTTAGTCCCTGCGGGCTACTCCATACTGCCGACCGGGTCGCGAGCCAGGACAGCGTCGCCGTACCTATGTGCCATGTTCCCACAGTCTGGTGACTCCACTGGGGATAGAGAATCAGCCCTGGAATAATGTCTTGTAATGTCTGTGGTTTTTGCTTTAGTTAACATTGTCTCATATATTTTGCATACCTTTTTTTTTTTACCTTTATGGCGTCATGTATCGTGAAGTCGCTTTTGCAACTAGGACAAGTTTGCACCTCGCAATAATATGATTGAATGCTTTGAAATGATAATGGGCCAACTTGTATGAAAACCTTGATGGGCTTAGAAAATCCAATCATAATCCAAATATGCTAGAAGCATGTGTCCGATATCCACACTGGCTTTCATCTAGAAAAGATACGCCTTGTTACGACATATTTGTATACTTTTGGATACCTCTAAGTTCATCCCCATGACCGCGGTTGCTGAAAGCCCAATTCCTCGTTTCTAGACAATGACACGATCCTCATAATAGGCTTAGTCCATGTTGTAAATGGGTGGTCTTTATCTTTTACCGATGAAAATGAACTGAGGTAGCCAAGGTTTACCAATGTAGCATAGGAGAGAACGATTTTGTGTACCCATATCGACATACAAAATAAGCCATACCTAGGGAAGAAATGGACTTACCACGAGTGTGGGAGGAATAAGGTCGGAACGATATATGCTGTTTTGATAACCACATGCATCACATGAATATCATGCATACACGCATCATGTTAACCCCGTGTCTTAAAAGCCATCATATATATCTGTTGGGTTAGAAAAGAAAAACTTGTCAAACAGAGTTTAGCAAACATGGATATCAGGGAAAAAGAAGCCGAGAAACAGAAAAATTTACGACAATAATAGAAAGACCATTGGGGGGCCTTCAGCAAAAAAAAGAAGAAAAGAAAAACAAAAGAGAAAATAAAAAAGAAAAAAAAGAGGAAAAAAAGAAGGGAGAGAAAAAAGAAAAATTGTTTGTTTTTAATCCTTAATAGTTAGACATAAGTCCAATGATGAAATGGTTTGCTTTAGGGTGAAATCTTAGAAACGATAAGTTCGTGATGCGATTTTATCTGATACTTTGAGTAATTGATCTATGTTAGACTCGTAAGCACTTCATTATGGGTTCTTAGCAGTGAAAACCTGAGTAGTTAGCAAGGTGACTAGTTGAAAAAATTATAAGTCGGTGAATGACCGTTCGCTTAGATGTCTATCCTGATTTGCTTGTGTTATGATGTATAGTATGGTTGAAAATAAAAGAAAAGTCTCTAAAAAAAATTAAACCACCTATAACCGATAAGCGTGAAGCTACCCATGGGCGAGTATTATGACCACCATGAGGAGAAATGCTACCTTAAATGGTCGGTGTGTTGAAAAAAAAAGAAAAAAAAAGGAAAAAAAAAGAGACAAAAGAAAAAGAAAATCATATCATACTGAGCATGGAAAAGCAATTGCAAAGAATAATTGAGACATCTAGGTTGGTTTGACCAATCGATCCCAATTTTCAAAATGAAATCATTGAGTTGGCTTACCTAGGAAACAAGCTGTAAAAGAACCTTTGCACACACACACTTTGAGTCTGACTTAGATCATTTATCCAAGAACTCATATTTGAGTTGCATTGAGTGCTTTGAAGGTTCTCTGGTCTCATTACTGAGCATTCTTTGAGGACAATAATATGTATAACTATTGAGACTATTTCGTAGCATGTAATATAATATGTTGATACGGAGTGACACATCACGTAGTCCACATTGACCTGGTGCAAATAGCGGAGAGCAGAAAGCCAAATCAAGACTGAGGGCGACCAGTCTACCACCCCGCAAATAAGGGACACAACGAGATCCTGAGCTAAGGGATTAAAGAGAACTGACCAATCACCAGAAAAGAACCGGAAAAAGGAAATTGTAAGCAGGCCTAGGGGACGACTAAAGACATTTATAGGCGAAAGACACAAAAGAGCGTAAGAAAGGCCTAACCCATCGGACTAGGAAATGCATCCATGCATACATGCATACACGTCATATATGCCCAATTTTTGTTTTGTGTTCGCAAGATTTGAAAAAAAAAAGAAAAAAAAAAGCGGCTAAGAGGAGCAACTCAATTCGGGAACAAGACCCACAACTCAAATAGGGAACAAGACCCTCAACTCAATTTGGTAACAAGACCCTCAACTCCATTCGGGAACAAGACCCTCAACTCAATTTGGGAACAAGACCCACAATTCCATTCGGGAACAAGACCCTCAACTCAATTTGGGAACAAGACCCACAACTCAGTTCAGGAATAAAGCCCAGGAAATAAAGCCCATAATTAGTGCATTTCGGGAACAAAGCCCACTCTCTACACAGTTCGGGAATAAAGCCCAGGGAACAAAGCCCACAATCAATACAGTTAGGAACAAAGCCCACTCTCAGCACAGTTCGGGAATAAAGCCCAGGGAACAAAGCCCACAATCAATATCATTCGGGAAGAAAGCCCACAGTCAACACAGTTCGGGAATAAAGCCTAGGGAACAAAGCCCACTCTCAACACGGTTCGGGAACAAAGCCCACTTTCTACACAGTTCAGGAATAAAGCCCAGGGAACAAAGACCACTCTCAACACAGTTTGGGAACAAAGCCCACTCTCTACATAGCTCGGGAACAAAGCCCAGGGAATAAAGCCCACATTTAGTACAGCTCGGGAACAAAGCCCATAGTCAACACAAGTTCGGGAACAAAGCCCAGGGAATAAATCCCACAATCAACACAGTCAGGAATAAAGCCCACACTCTACATAGTTCGGGAACAAAGCCACTCTCAACATGGTTCAGGAACAAAGCCCACTCTCTATACAGTTCGGGAATAAAGCCCACTCTCAACACAGTTCGGGAACAAAGCCCGCTCTCTACACAGCTCGAGAACAAAGCCCATGGAATAAATCCCACATTCAGTACAGCTCGGGAATAAAGCCTATAGTCAACACACTTCAGGAATAAAGCCTTGGGAACAAAGCCCACTCTCAACACGGTTCGGGAATGGACCACCTCTAATAAAGTAACGATTCAAAAATGAACCATCTCACATCAATAACGGTTCGGAAATGAACCATCTCATATCAATAACGGTTCGGAAATGGACCACCATTTTAACAAGTAACGGTTCGAAAATGAACCACCTATCAAGTAACGGTTCGGAAATGAACCATCTCTCATCAGTAACGGTTCGAAAATGGACCACCATCTCTCATCAGTAACAGTTCCGAAATGGACCACCATCTTATATCAGTAACGGTTCGGAAATGAACCATCTCTCATCAGTAACGGTTCGGAAATGAACCACCTCACATCAATAACGGTTCAGAAATGGACCACCATCTCATCAGTAACGATTCGGAAATGGACCACCATCAACTCAGTAACGGTTCAGGAATGAACCATCTATCATCAAGTAATGGTTCGGGAATGGACCAGCTCTTAAGTAACGGTTCGGGAATGGACCACCACCTCACATCAGTAACGGTTCGGGAATGAACCATCACATCAGTAACAGTTCGAAAATGAACTATCTCTCATCAGTAACTGTTCGGGAATGAACCATCCACCTCTCAAGTAACGGTTCGGGAATGAACCACCTCACATCAGCTCAGTCCGATAATGAATCCTAGAGATCACAGCATCTTACAGGGATGAACCTTAGGGGTCACAGCACCTCACCACCAGATCAATTCAGTTTGAAGCATCTCGCAACGCAGCAGGTAAGTATGACAGCCGACGAACCAGGTAAGTAAAAAAAATGCATGCATAACTTTGATAGGGTTGTCACTGTCACACACTGCACAAGCCCCATATTAGGCACTGTATTTTTGCATAGAAGCCCAATGATGAGCCTCGTATGGAGGCACTAACCGATAAGTTGTGGAAGTCGCGGGAAACGAACGTCGGAAGGGAAAATTCAAAAAAAAAAATAATACCTTATCAAATTTAATTCGTTTGTTTAGCCTCGGGTTCGCTCGATTAATCTCTGTTTTAACTATTAGTCTCGGCCCAAAAACCCCGTAACCCACACCAAGGCACACGCCCAAGCCCACCAAAAAACCAAGCCACACGCCCAAGGCCCACCAAATCCCATCCAAAATACTCAAAACACATTAAACACATGTCTAAATTAAATCAAATCCCTCTTCCTAAATTAAATAAATCCCCTTCCTAAATTAAATAAATCACCTCCCAAATTAAATATATTCCCCACCAAAATTACACAATATTCTTTCCCTAAATAACTTAATTAAACATATCCTTTTTTGCATGATTTGTTCATTTTTCAAGTCATGCACACACAAGGAAACCCTAATACACCATTATAAAAAGAGGACTAAACCAAACCATTTCTCTCTCTTTGGCTCCACACACATACAACTCTCTCGACCACACACCTCTCTCTCTCCACTTGCACATTCTCTCACCTCTCTCGGCAAACCAAGCAAAAAAAACCTCACCAAAGCCGAAACACCCAAGCAATAAACCCTCACCAACCGATCAGATATCCCTCACCGAGCAGCCACTCAAACTGCCCCACTGACCGATCGAAACTAGTCCCTAAAACACTCCCCAAACCGAGTCCAAAACAGTGAGTAAATCACCCAAATACCAGTCCCAAAAAATCACCAAAACAGCAGCCTAAAATCACCCTAAAAGAGTTGCCCTTAGCGCCGAGAATAACCCCAAAACAGTGACCAAAAAAGACACGCAAACAGCAGTAAAAGCAGTAAAGAAAATAGAGAAAACAGTAGTGAAAACAACGAAGGAAAATATTGAACCAGAAAACCAGAAAAGGTACGGAGCATTAACCCTTCCGGCGACGACGTAACGCACTTCCGAGGAGCAACTTAAAAGGTAAGACCTGATGGCACCATTTATTACTTTTTTATTTTGTAGTTTGGATGTGGCACACTCGGTTGGACATGAAATATATCCAACCGGGTGTGCGAAGTCCTACATTAAATACGACCAAACTCTTGGTCACATCTTTCTTTGACGTTCCGTTATTTATTTATCGCACATTTATTTCATATTATTAGCTTTTTATCATTTCACATTTAATTCACTTTTATTGTCATTTTATTATCTCGCATTTGTTTTGTGTTGTTTATCTTTCTTAATATTTCGCATATTTGTCTCTTCGTTTATTTATTGTTATATGCATTATCATACTTCACGTCTATTTTCATGATTGCATTGTGTTAATGCTTGAGTGTTGCGTCTCGTGATATATTGGATGGAAACCCAGATATAAATTCCGTAGCCGAATCCGAATGGACGGTAGTACGGTCTGTACTTGGGATACAACTTCACGTACCGCTTGGGGAAATATTCCCGCATGTGTTTATTGCATTATGGATGCCACTTTCATCATCCCGTTCGAACGTGTTCCCGAACGCTACTCGAACGCATGTATTCTGCCTCACCCCGTTCGAACGTGTTTCCGAATGCTACACGAATGCGGGCATTCTTGACAGGTTCATTTATCATGTCTTAGGTATTTTTGTGTTTATTGTTCCGCTATATATTTTATATATGGTGTTTCTTTATTATGTATTGTTAATCTAATACGCATGGGCTAATCACTGTGGATTAAAGGTCCTCCATTTGAGGGAAAAGCCAAAGGCTACCTTTACCACATGTTTTGCCGCGCCGGATGAGTACATCGATATTGTGAATGTGAAATATGTTTAATCGGGCATACGAGGTCCCATATGAATGTTGGCCTTGGTCACATCTCTTTTATTATTTCGTTGTTTACCTTCCTGATGAGCGAAAAATATATCAATATTTACCGCCCCTTTTAATTAATATTTTGTTTAGTTTCTCGGGTTTGAAGAACGTTTTGATGTGTTTTAGTTTATTTTGCAGATAAAATAATATTGGGACACAATGAAATCATTTAGGACGAAATGTGGGTCAAATAAGGACAAAAATTGGATTTGACATATTAATTTTGGAGATTGGAAACTTGAAAGGGCGTTTTAACGAAGTGCAGTTTTGGAAATTCCAATTTTGCGCATCTGTCGTATTTTGGGCTTAACGTTTTACTCCGATATCGGATTGAGCTGATTCAAGTGCCAATTAAATAAGACTCAAAGATCTACAACTTGAAAGAGAAAATAGTTTCGAATTCTGATGATTTCATGACCGAAATTGATGAACCATCCAGAAGTGTGTGGTATGTAATTATTAAAGTCATTATCAATCATTTTCAAAGCAAAATATAATTAATAAATAATTAATAAAAATTATCAAATCACCACCAAACAAGATAAACAATTAGTGGAGCAATATGGATTTGGTGGAGTAATTAGTGGAGAAATTAATAATGGATTTGGTGGAGAATTTGATGGAGGCAAAATTTTGCCTATGAATACCAAGCCATTTCATTTGTAAAATTCATACTTTCTTCTTTGAAATTCCTTAAGAATAAATAAGAAGATTGTATCTAGTTTGTTTATTTTCAGTTTTCAGTAATTATTTAAACCGTAATTTTTACCTTTTCTTTCTTTACTTTTCAGTTTTTACTTTCCGCAATTTACTTTTACGCACAAACATTTTCTTTCTTTACTTTTTCAGTTTTTATTTTTCAAGCAATGAGGAGGTAATTCCCCCTTGCTGGGGTAAAAGGTAAAGCTTTTATTATTGCTATTTAGATTAATCTCCCTTAATTATAATATATAAATTATTTAAACCTGACTTAACGAGGATACCGCTATATTGGACAGTTGATAATTAAGTATAAATTGGTTCTAACCTGACTAAGTATGGATACGCCCTGGTTGGTCGGTTGGTAATTAATTATTAATTTGACTTAATCAGAATACCGCCTTTATGACTGGTTGGTAATTATCACGCAAAGTTAATATATTATATTAAGGGAGATATCTAAAATAGTAGTAATAAAAGTTGATCCTCTAACCCCATCATTTTCTTTTATTGTACTTTTACTTTATTTACTTTTAGCAATTTACTTTCAGTAATTTTCTTTACTTTTTTTTACTTTTACTTTTTACTTTTACTTTTACTTTTTTTTTTTTTTCTTTTCAGCAATTACTTTTCAATATTTAATTTTTTAGTATACTTTATGTCTTTTATTTTATTTAAGTTTTTACTAGCCCTAATTATGTGTTAGTTATCTGGGGTTGTGATGAATTCTAATATCACCGGTTTATAAGAGATATTTATAGTTTGGGTAATTTAAAGGTTTACTTATTAAGTCTTAAGCTTAATGCTTCTTATGTCTGATCACCAATAAGATTGATGTGGTAAATCTAAAATGAACTAGACATAGGGATTTTAGGTTTCAGCCTTAGACTTAATAGCCCACGATCTTCCTTGAGGATAGATAACCCTTTAATAGATTTCCTTACAGGATAGACATATACCTGTCGGGCGGGGACAGCCATAATTGGAACTTAAACTTAATGAATCCAGATAATTTGGTTGACATAGATATATGGTTCAATTGGGTTAAACTGGGTATTTGCGTCTGACCATCGACAAAGGCTTTCACATAATTTCGTGTTCCAGGTTAGTAAACCAATTTATTACACAAACATAAAATAATCACTTCATCTTTTAAAAGATATTAGAATGATTCACAACCCTAGATCTTTATGTCTTTTGTTATTTTCCTTAGTATTTTCTTTTGTCTTTTTATTTATTTATTTATTTTGCAAAACTACAATCAACCAAATCCATCAAGCAATCATTCTCTTCTCCATTTAATTAGATATTTGTAAATAAATAGATTCAATAATTAATAACAATAGTAGGAATTAAGTCCTCGTGGGATCGATATTTTTATACTACTTGAACGATACGTGCGCTTGCGTTATACGTGTGTGTTTACGCCGGTCAAGTTTTTGGCGCCGTTGCCGGAGACTTATTTTTCTTGAGTTATTAATTTTGAAGCTATCTAATTTACTTGTATCTAATTTTCTTTATTTTTATCTGTAATTTTTATTTCTTTCTTTTGTTTTCAGGTGATTGAAAAATGGAACATTATTGGGAGATTGAAGATCACGAGCTTTACTAGAAGATACACCCCAAATCTGGGAGCAACAGTCCGTTTTCTGAGGCCTGTTGTCCAGCCCAATAATTATCACTGGATGCCAGAACCAAGCAATACCACATTTGCTCAACAAGACGCAATGGGGAGATGTGACATATGTAATGGTAACCACCCTAGAGATTATTGCAAATACAAATACCATCCAGGGTGGCAGAGCTATCAAGATCCTTCATGGTATGACGAGCCATCACATTTCACAGAACCACATTTTCCATCTTATCCACCATCTACCTATGATCTTCATCAACAACCAGAACTATCAGAGGAAGATCAGTTGCTAAACATGCTCAAAGATATGTTCAATAAACGAAAAGAAAAGTTGGATACAATGCTTGACACACAAGCCATAATCAATTTGAAAGTATTCAGAGACAATCAGAATTCATTCAGAGGATGACAGATCAAATGAGACAATTCACAGAAAACCAGAACTACATACCTCAAGAACCAGTTTCAGATGACACTGATGAAGCCTTCGAGTACCAATCATTTCACAATGACACTTCAACAGAGGAGGAGGCTGAGTAGTATCAACAACCAGAGGTATCAGTTCAGGAGCCCGAACCGACAAAGTCTCGATTTGAATTTTATTATTCAGATTCTGACGAGGATGAAGCTGATCTATTTGTACCAACTGCACCAACAACGGAGGATCAAACTTTCAATCCTCAAAATGAAGATCTTGAAGCATGCTTTACCATGATGTTTGAAGAATGTCTATCTAACCATCCATTCCAGTCGTATCAGAGGATGAAAACCTAATGTCAGAAACATCTTTGCATCCTCAGGTTGACAATTTTGAAGCATGTATTTCACAGATGACAGATGAATAGCTGAATACAAAAATTTTACAATACACCTGTGAAGAAAATGTGGAGCAAGAAACATAGCAAATTGAGGAGCAAATGTCTGACCTTAATAAAGATCCAGAGCATTCAGGAGAAAATCACTGTTTTGGGGAGTACAAATCAAAGATATCGCCCAAAAGCTTGACAGAATGGAACTCCCATTCCAAGTCAAGCACCATACGAGACCTCATGATTTTATTCTTTCTTTGCAGGAACCACTGGAACAACAAGGAGCAAAAGGTGGCACGAGCACTGAATGAGACAAAACTCTTTTTGCCACTTTACCGTTGGAAGAGACCATTCAAAAGCAACGCTCACGAGATTGTCTTTAATCGGACATCCAAAACGACATTGATGAAACCTCCTTGACAGATGGATTTCAGTCACGTCTGGCTGAAGACAAAAATTTAGCGCTAGCAGGGAGGCAACCCATGCAATTTGTTGTAATTTATTTTTCATATTTTGTGTATACATATTGTAGAGTTTTTAATTTTGTGTGTTGTTTTGTAGGGAAAAGCACAAACGAAGCATTTTAAGACAGAATGAATGGTGTTTGGCAATCACAAAGATGAGAACAATTCATTAGCGATGGCTGAGTAAAGAATTAATTCTTGAGACGCATCCTAATGAATTTATACCAAACGAGTGGCGTATTGCGTACACAATTCTGTTGCCTTAATTATTGCTTTGATTCGCTTTTCTGTTGTAATATTTATTTTCGTAGACTAGACATGATCCAGATTTTTTTGACCTTTCACGATTTCTTTTGTTGTTTAGCAAACAAACGTCCTCTGGAAGATACTAGTGCTATTATTACTCACCCTTTTTCAGGTACTATAAATTCAGCTCGTCATTGCACTTTGAAGGCATCCAGAGTTGAAAAGAAATACATAAAAAAATGGAAGCCACTTCAAGAAGACGAGTTGAAAACATCTGTGTGTTTTGCGGTAGTAGTGTTGGTTTAAGCCACAATACGTAAAAGCAGCACAGGAATTGGGTCGAGTCTTAGCTGCAAGGAATATGCACTTAATATATGGCGGAGGCAATCTTGGACTAATGGGGATCATTTCAAAGGCTGTACAGGAAGGAGGCAGTCACGTTTTGGGAATCATCCCAAAACCCTTGGCAGAGGCAAATCTTATTGAACCATCAAACGGAGAGGAACTGATCGTGCCAGGTATGTCTGAACGACTGGTAGAAATGATTAACCGTGCTGATGCTTTTATTGCTTTGCCAGGTGGCTTGGGAACATTGGAGGAAATTTTATTGTGCTATCTTGGGAACCTGAACATACACCAGAAACCGCTTGGACTGTTTAATGTTGATGGATTTTATGATTTTCTTTGTGTGTTTCTTGATGATGCCCGGAGAAATGGGTTCGTGTCAAAACCTTTGAAAGAACTCCTTTTTACTGCCAGAACTGCTCCGGATCTAATAGACCAACTCTTAGCCTATGAACCACAAGTTGACCCTATCCTTTCAAAGATAAATTGGTCCGAAGACGATCGTGGTAAAGGCGTCGGATTAATCTGGATCTTAACCTTTAATTTTTGTAGAATTTCAGCTAACCAGGTACGACCTCTCTAAACTCTCCTTTTACTGTTTAAGACATGGGGACAATGTCTCATTTAGGTTTGGGGGAGGGAATTAGTTGATCAGTACCTTGTTTTTAGTTTGTGTGTTGTTTTTTATTTTTAGTCCAAATTTTTTCGAAAAATATAAAAAAAATTGAAAATTTTTCAAAAATTACAAAAATATTTTGTGTTTTTGTGTTTTTATTTTGACTAAAAATGTGAAATTTGTGAGATAGATGTGTAATGAGTTTTCACTCTTGATACGTATCTCAAACCTATTTCGAAACAAGTTAATTTTGTTTATTTCCTTTTGAATTATTTAATTTGTGAATTCTCCTTAACACGGACTAAAATGGATCTTCATATGCTCAGTTGACATATATTATCAATATTATAGTAACATACAGACATGAGTTAAAATTGAAAAGTTTGTAATATTCAGTGCTCTAGTTTAATTGGAGGAAGCATCTCAAAAAGTGATGGAGTAAAAAAAAAAAAAAAAAAACGTCTGAGATCCGGGTTATTAAGTCTAAAAGGGTGTTTTACACCTAGTGCCCTAAAACCAAATGGTTTGGGAGTCACTGGCCCAAAGCTCGCTACAAGGATCAAGGATGTTGCATAAAATATATATATCTAAAGTTTGAGTAATTAAGTCCGTATGGGTGTCTTAACACCTGGTGCCCTAAACCAACTGGTTTGGGAGCCACCGACCCAAAGCTCGCTACATAGACGGAAGGTATTGTATATAAATAAAAAGTCAAAATTCAAAAATCAAAGAAAAAATCAGAAAGAAAAAATTATTCCATTGCTGTAAAAGAGGTGTGAATTCTGATAAAACTTTAGGACAAAAATATTACTCTCTTATCAACTACACTTGTGACTGTTGTAGGCAAAAAAGAGAGTTGATTAATATTTTGTTGGCTGTGTATATGGAGAATGGTAATTATAATCGGAGAATTTACTTATTCGGTAATTTAAAAAAGAAACAAAACAACTAGTAACTTGCAGTAGAAGTTTCACCTGATTAGTCACTAACTTCTTTATTCTCTTTTCTCTTGTCTTTTTGCTTTTGTGTGCATTAGTTTTATTACCTTTTTACTTTTTTAAAATGTTTGTGGGTATCATTGCTGTAAACCCTCACGAGACTACAACTCGTCCACTACCTAGGGGTTTAAAGACTTGTTGTATATGCTAAATGCAACCGTGATCCCTACGAAAGTGGCTTAGTTTAATTTTAATTTTATTTGGTTGTTTTGCTCGAGGACTAGCAAAATGTTAGGTTTGGGGGTGTGATGAGCGTAAAATATATCAATTTTACCGCCTCTTTTACTTAATATTTTTTTTAGTTTCTCGGGTTTGAAGAACGTTTTGATGTGTTTTAGTTTATTTTGCAGATAAAATAATATTGGGACACAATGAAATCATTTAGGACGAAATGTGGGTCAAATAAGGGCAAAAATTGGATTTGACATTAATTTTGGAGATTGGAAACTTGAAAGGGCGTTTTAACGAAGTGCAGTTTTGGAAATTCCAATTTTGCGCATCTGTCGTATTTTGGGCATACCTTTTTACTCCGATATCGGATTGAGCTGATTCAAGTGCCAGATTAAAGAAGACTCAAAGATCTACAACTTTGAAAGAGAAAATATTTTCGAATGCTGATGATTTCATGACCGAAATTGATGAACCATCCAGAAGTGTGTGGTGTGTAATTATTAAAGTCATTATCAATCATTTTCAAAGCAAAATATAAATTAATAAATAATTAATAAAAATTATCAAATCATCACCAAACAAGATAAGCAATTAGTGGAGCAATTATGGATTTGGGGGTAATTAGTGGAGAAATTAATAATGGATTTGTGGAGAATTGATGGAGGCAAAATTTTGCCTATAAATACCAAACCATTTCATTTGTAAAATTCATACTTTCTTCTTTGAAATTCCTTAAGAATAAATAAGAAGATGGTAAATAGTTTGTTTATTTTCAGTTTTCAGTAATTAATTTTCGCTTTCGCACTTTCTTTTCTTTACTTTTTCAGTTTTTACTTTCCGCAATTTACTTTTACGCACAAACATTTTTTTTCTTTACTTTTTCAGTTTTTATTTTTCAAGCAATGGGAGGTAATTCCCCCTTGCTGGGGTAAAAGGTAAAGCTTTTATTATTGCTATTTAGATTAATCTCCCTTAATTATAATATATAAACTATTTAAAACCTGACTTAATGAGGATACCGCTATATTGGACGGTTGGTAATTAATTATAAATTGGTTCTAACCTGACTAAGTATGGATACCACCTCGTTGGTCGGTTGGTAATTAATTATTAATTTGACTTAATCAGAATACCGCCTTATGACTGGTTGGTAATTATCACGCAAAGTTAATATATTATATTAAGGGATATATCTAAAATAGTAGTAATAAAAGTTGATCCTCTAACCCCATCATTTTCTTTTATTGTACTTTTACTTTATTTACTTTTAGCAATTTACTTTCAGTAATTTTCTTTTACTTTTTACTTTTACTTTTCACTTTTTTTTTACTTTTCAGCAATTTACTTTTCAGTATTTAATTTTTTAGTATTTACTTTATGTCTTTTATTTTATTTAAGTTTTTACTAGCCCTAGTTATGTGTTAGTTATCTGGGGTTGTGATGAATTCTAATATCACCGGTTTATAAGGGATTATTTTATAGTTTGGGTAATTTAAAGGTTTACTTATTAAGTCTTAAGCTTAATTCTTCTTGTTGTCTGATCACCAATAAGATTGATGTGGTAAATCTAAAATGAACTAGACATAAGGATTTTAGGTTTCAGCCTTAGACTTAATAGCCCACGATCTTCCTTGAGGATAGATAACCCTTTAATAGATTTCCTTACAGGATAGACATATACCTGTCGGGCGGGGGTAGCCATAATTGGAACTTAAACTTAATGAATCTAGATAATTTGGTTGACATAGATATATGGTTCAATTGGGTTAAACTGGGTATTTGCGTCTGACCATCGACAAAGGCTTTCGCATAATTTCGTGTTCCAGGTTAGTAAACCAATTTATTACACAAACATAAAATAATCACTTCATCTTTTAAAAGATATTAGAATGATTCACAACCCTAGATCTTTGTGTCTTTTGTTATTTTCCTTAGTATTTGTTTTTGTCTTTTTATTTATTTATTTATTTTGCAAAACTACAATCAACCAAATCAATCAAGCAATCATTCTCTTCTCCATTTAATTAGATATTTGTAAATAAATAGATTCAATAATTAATAACAATAGTAGGAATTAAGTCCTCGTGGGATCGATATTTTTATACTACTTGAACGATACGTGCACTTGCGTTATACGTGTGTTTACACCGGTCACTTCCGCATGTTATTTATTTATGCATTGTTAATCTAATGCGCATGGGCTAACTAGGTTGGATTAAAGGTCCTCTATTCGAGGGAAATGCCTAAAGGCTACCTTTACCACGATGTTTTACCGCGCCGGACGAAGTACGTTTGATTGAACGTGAGATACGTTCAATCGGGCATACGAGTCCCATATTATTTATTTGTTTATTCATGCATTGATAATCTTGATGCGTATGGGCTAATCATGTGGGGTAAGGGTCCTCTATTCGAGGGAAATGCATAAAGGCTACATTTACGGTGATGTTTTGCCGCGCCGGATGAAGTATGTTTGATTGAACGTGAAATACGTTCAATCAGGGCTTACGAGGTCCTATATAGATGTCAATATTGGTCGTATCTATTTTATTATTTCGTTATTTACATTCCGCATGTCATTGCTTTATTTACTCATGCATTGCAATCTAGTGCGCATGGGCTGATCATATTGGATTGTCCTTTATTTGAGGGAAATGCCTAAGGGCTACCATTACCATAGTTTTGTCCCGCCCTTCTTCTGTTGATCTTGTCATTTACCCTTTTTTGGTTGTTATGTTTTCATTCTTCACTTTACATTCATGTTGTGTTAGTGCTTGAGTGTTTCCTTTTTTGGTATATCGAATGGAAACCCAGACATAAATTTCGTAACCGAATCCGAATGGACGGTAGTGCGGTCTATACTTGGGATACAACTTTACGTACCGCTTGAGAAGTATTCGCGCATGTGTTTGTGTCATTTTAGATACGACTTTGGTAATCTCGTTCGAACGCGTTTCCAAACGCTACATGAACGTATGCATTTTGCCTCAGTCCGTTCGAATGCGTTTACAGACGCTATTCGAACGAGCATGTATTTTATTTTACCAAGCATAAGGTTTTATCCCTTTCGAACACGTTTCCGGACGCTATACGAACGCGAACATTCTGTCTCATTTCCGAACGCTGGACGAATGCACATACAGTGAACATACCTCTTTTCATCATATTTCATGCATGTTTGCTTCTTTGGTCATTTTTTTACATTATGCACTTAATCATTTCTCTTCATTATTAACGCTTTTACTGTTATTATTTATTTACATTTTTCGCACTTCTTTATATAATATGTTTATGAAATTATATATTTGCCTTCTTTTTTATTTATGGGTGTGCAAACTTGTGTGTTAATTAAATTATCTTGCACGTGTTTCATAAGACTTGGTTATACTATTGCATAAATCTTTTCATTACAATTGGCATAAGTAAGGGACCATTCCGAACCCAACGGTTTGAGGTCTTCCCTTGCGAGGGGTGAGTACGGCCTTAAATCATTTCCCAGTTCACACAAGGTGGTGACTCTATTTTATTTCTCAAGTTTAGTCCCACGTGGGCTACTCCGTACTCCTGAACGGGCCGTGAGCCCGGACAGCGTCGCTGCATCTCTGTGCTGTGCCTACACCCATCAAAGTATGGTCGACTGTAGACACTGTATTTTTGCATAAAGCCCAATGATAAGCCTCGTATGGAGGCATTACCCGATAAGTTACGGAAGTCGTGGGAAACAGAAGTCGAAAGGGAAAATTCTAAAATTAATAGCTCATCAAATTTAAACTCGCTAGTTAGCCGCGAGTTCGCTTAGTCGATCTCTGTTATTAAAATATTAATCTTGGTCCGAAAGCCCTGCACCCATCCAAAGCCCATACGCACCCATCCAAAGCCCACATGCATAACCCTAACCCTAATACGCCACTATATAAAGACCACTAAGAGAAACCCTAATTTTCTTCTATCTCCCACCTACAACACACGACAACCTAATAAGAAAAACCCTAATAACATTTTCCCTCGGCCCTCTCTTCTCGCCTCTCTCATCTTCATTTCCACAACTCGGCAGACATCACAAATAAAAACCTAAAAACTGCCTCTCACACAGCCCACAAGACACATGTCCCACAAACACAAAACAAAACAACACACAAAGCTCATGTCTTCTCTCTTCCCTCTCTCTACTCCCTTATCTCTTGACAGGAAACCCTAAAGCTAAGCATCTTCTTCTCTCTTCTCGGCAAAAGCACAAAAGGACTACTCACACATACTGAACCATTTGGCCTTCCTCTCTCACGCACTTCAAAAAAATTAAAAAAAAAAACCTTAGGAAGCCTCTCGGATAACTTCCCTCTAGACACACTATCTCTCTCGGCCATAACAACAATTAACCAAAAACACTAAGTCAGCTTCTCTCCACACTCGGCCTGGCCACACTAAAAACCCTAATGACTCGGCAATAGGGACAAACACTAAAGCTTCACGACCACTCATCTCTTTCCCAAACATTCAAAAAGATAAAACCTAAACCAAACGACGATCTCCAGGGTTCCCTCTTCTCATTCGGCAAAAACAAATACACCTCACTCTCTTCTGGGCGGCCACACATGTCTCTCACTCTCATTCAAAAACGGCAGCCACCCTCTTTACTATTCTCAAAGCAACAAACTCTCATCTCTCTTCCTCTCAACCTTTCGGCAATAAGCAACAACAGAAGCCACTCCTTTTTTCCCCTTGAACTGACGGCAGCCACTAAAACCTAGCTTTCTCTCCACTTCCTTCTCTCCATCAACCAACGTAGAACAATAACCCTAGACAGCCCCCATCTCTCTCCTTCTCTCCATCAACTAGCGTCGAATAAAAACCCTAAGCAGTTCTCGACTCCCCTCTTTGAGACTCACGGTAAGACCAGCCCATAAACAAACCAAAAGTAATCTCTCAAACCCTAGACACATTCATGGTCAGCTCTCTGGACATTCACAAAAATTCAAACACAAAAATACAAACCCTCACGCCTCCATCTCTCATCAACCCACACACACACTCTCTCGATAAACAACAATAAAAAAACAAACCCTAAAAGACTAATTTCTCTCTCTCATTCGGCAACCCTACTGCCAGCAGCCCCTACACGTGAACGGCAGCCTCCAAGCCTTTGCTTTCTTATTCTACTCCACCAACCGAATAAAGAAAGCATCCATCTTCTTCTTTTACACACACATACGGCCACACAAGAGATACCCTAAACAGCCTCTCTCTCTTCTTCCCCACACACAGATACGGCCACAAAAGATACAAACCCTAGCCTTGACACTTCACGCAGCTGACACGTCCCTTCTTCACACAACACAGCATAAACCGAACATACACTACAACCACACTTGGTAAACTGCCATAAAGACACCTTGCACACAACTCTTACAAACTAAACACACGTCCCCCTTCTTCACATTCAACACACACAAAGCAGCCACTCACGCAATCAAAACTCACACACACCGACACACCTCCAATACACACACAGTCCATTAACAACACTCACGCATAGCCCTTCACAAAAGACAAAACTGACCCACCAAACAGCCAAAATTTACCTTCATCGACCCTTCACAAACAATACAAATAACCCCCTAAACCGAGACCAAAACAGTACCCAAAATAGTGAACAACAACCCAAAATAGTCCAAAAATAGAAAAACAAATCACCAAAACAGTCCCAAAAATACCCCAAAAACTGTAGAAAACAGCAAAGAAAACAGAGAAAATAGCCAGCGGAAATAGCAAACCAACGAACCAGAAAAATAGCGAAGCTTTAACCCTTCCGGCGACGTCCCAACACACTCTCGAGAAGCGACTTAAAAGGTAAGTCCTGAGGGCACCCTTTATTATATTTTATTTTTTCGTCCTGGAAACGGCATACTTGGTTGGACGTGAAATACGTCCAACCGGGTATGCGAAGTCATACTTTAAAAACGGCCAAATTCTCTGGTCACACTTTTTATTATTCCGCATTTATTTTGTGTTATTTATATTTCTTTATTTTTTTACACTTAGTTTATTATTTATCGTTTCGGTTATTTAATGTTATTTCATCATATGCATTATTATATTTCACGTCTATTTTTATTTACATTGTGTTAATGATTGCGTGTTATCCCTTGCGGTATATCGGATGGAAACTCATACGTAAATTCCATAGCTGAATCCGAATGGATGGTAGTGCGGTCTGTACTTAGAATACAATTCCACGTTCCACTCGGGAAATACTCGCATAAGCCTGATTAACCTCCTTTTATTTGCTATTCATTCATTGACGTTTTTCCGCCTTTGATTATTTATTATTTTCATTTCTGCATCTTGTACTCTTTAATGTAATATGTTTCCATTGTTTCTATTAATGTTTATGGATATGAAAATTCGTGTGTTTATTTGAATTATCTTGCATGTGATGCATAAGACTTGGTTATATTATTGCATAAACCCGTTCATTACAACTAGCATAAGTAAGAGACCATTCCGAACCCAACGGTTTGAGGTCTTCCCTTCCGAGGGGTGAGTGCGGCCTTAAATC
Organism: Zanthoxylum bungeanum; assembly: GCA_019454045.1. Classification (NCBI taxonomy): domain Eukaryota; kingdom Viridiplantae; phylum Streptophyta; class Magnoliopsida; order Sapindales; family Rutaceae; genus Zanthoxylum; species Zanthoxylum bungeanum. Next base: position 37,298 of record SKCR01037294.1, read on the forward strand.
ATTTCCCAGTTCACACTGGGTGGCAACTCCATTATTCTACGGTTTAGTCCCCGCGGGCTACTCCGTACTCCCGACCGAGCCGCGAGCCCGGACAGTGTCGCTGTACCTCTGTGCCATGTTCCCACAGTCTCGATCAGCTCTTCCTTGTCCTTTTCCAGCTCATTTTTATTATCTTCAAGCTTCGTCTCGACAATGGCTGCCTTCGCCCGTAGCCGCTTAAACATTTTGAAATCTTGGAAGAAGCCTCAGCACTGGCCTCATCCCTCTCGTTTCTTACAATTTGGATGGTACATCGGAAGGACTCAGTCTCGACCTTAGCCTCATCTAATTTCTTATTAAACTCATATTCTTTCTAGTCAGCTTGTTCTGGAGCCTCTGAGCCTGACCACCTTCGAAAATGGTGCTGGAAAGCACGGCCATGTTGGTGGCCAGGAGATATGTCAGCTGCACATAAAAGAGAATGGGCCAGTTTGTGTTTAGATAATAAAAGTGAGAAACTAAGTTGTAAATTATTACTTTCGCTTGAAAGTTGGTATAAGGTGAGTCATGTCTTCCCTCGCATTCTCCGGGAGATCGTCCACCCCAAGGTGTGGATTGAAGCTTTTTTGGGGGCAGAAGTCGTCAAGGCCTTGCCATGAGAGGCGTTGGTCATCTTCTAAGGGCCATCATCGGGGTATTCTTCAGGGGCCTCACCTCTGACTTGGTGAATGTGTGTTTTTGGGCCTTTGCGTCGAGGTCGGAGTTTGCGAAGTTTGGGTTAGAATTTGGGATTGTCTTGGTGGTGGTGTGTTGATGATTCAGATGGAGGAGCATGGGTTTGCCTAAGTATTTTTTATTTTTGAGATTGAGGTATTGGAGTGGTGAGTCGATGGCGGATTTCAATTAGCTCGTCTTAGGCTAGGCTCTTGGCCTCCCATGTAAATCTGCAGTGGGCTAGGTCTTTTTCCAGACATGTATGCATTAATAAAAAACACAATAAAAGGAAGTAATAAACTGGATCTCAGATAAGTGAAAAGCAAAGTGTAAGGGGCAATAGTAAACAGTAGTAAAATAAGAATAGAGGCCAGTCCAATTAGTTGTTACTTACTGGATTATTTACCGATCAGCAGAAGGGTGCTCAGGATAAGACCCACGTAGGCAAAAGAGGAGTGGTTGATGAGGTCTCTATAATGACCTATAAAGTGGGATGAAAGTTTCACCTACGCCCTGACCTCGTGGTGAACCTTTGGAGGATCACCTCAGCAAGCTACAAATGGTGCAAGTATGTTAGTAAGATGAAGATAGAAAATCCTAAGGAAATGAAGGAGAATGGGTGAGAAGGGCATGTCGTTACCTTCAACCCTGAAGATGGTCGGTACGAAAATCTCCTCACCTAAGATCATCTTATGTTCACCTCGTGCTCCCCCAGCCCAAAACCACTTATCCTTGAAATTTTTGTTGGTGGCTGTGAGGTGTTTAACCAAATGCTTGCCTTCAGCATAGACCTTCAGCATAGATGGACAAATAGTACCAACCCTTATATTCCTTAGGGTTGACATTCATTTGGCAATGCCTCTTTAGATCTTCAACTGATGGTTCACTCAGACCGGCCTGACTCTAGACTATATAAAGCCCGGCGAGCACCCTACATCCATTGAAATTCATATGGCATGGAGCCAGGTTCATGTCGACCAACATCAGCATCTTGGCAAAGTATCATTGTATTGGCAGACGCAGACCTATGTAAAAAAATGTCATGCAGATAGTGACTTGACTGCCGTTTGGTCGGCTTACCTGATCACCATATTATATAATGTCCAAGCTGATTTCTTCAGGAATCTGAAATCTCTCCCTGAGTTAGTCCAGTTCAGTACTAGTTATGGTGGAGGCTCTGTCCATGTCCAGGTTGATGAAGTTCAAGGGGGAGGTGTTGGCTCGGGGCGGGCTACGTTTTTTTAATATGATTGGTTTTTTTCTTCTGAGGGAGACAATGTTGTATCGAGATCACTGGGTCTTGCTAATCCCAAGCTTCCCACGATAATCGGCTCGGTTGGACGTGGGGCAGGTACTTCGGGAGGCAGAACATTAAGGAGAGTTACAAAAGATGCGTCAAATTCTGAAATTCAAATAACCCAAGGAGTGAGATTAGTGAAGTTACACTTATCCTTTTTTCTACAAGTTATGTTGGTCTATCCTTACTATTCGTTGGGCCTGTTATCTCCTTAGGGTTTACTATGTCATCCTTACCAAGTGGTTACCCAAAAAAAAGCTTTAAACGTCCTAACAATGGCGAAACAGTAAGTTTGGAAGTAAGAGCATAACCAAACACAGAAAACCAACCCGATCTATTCACGTAAGTCTAAACCCACTACATATTCCAAAAACACGTGCATATAAAAACCTAGAGATTCATGCATTAAGCCTCAAACACAAACACGAAAAGCCCAAAAACCTAGAAACTCAAAAACCACCCCCATAAACCCATAAACGGCCAAAAAGCATGTTACAAGTTCATCATATTCATCATGCTCATCACACATCAGTTCTGGAAATATAAAGCATGATCAGTACAAACAAGTAAAGAGTAAGATCGATGAGTACTTACTTGTATGTTGAAGATGAAGATTGAAAGATGATGTTTGTTGAAAAAGCTCAAAGTTGCAGATGATGCTTGAAGTTCGAGAAATTTGTGAAGATGAAGTTGTAAAGTTGTGAAATGAACAGAAGAGGCCTTTAAATAGGCTATTCGGGTCGATCTTGGTCGTTGGTTTGGAATGAGAGTGAAAGATGGGTGACACGTGTCGAGTCGATTGCTCCGTTGAATTCAAATCAATGGCTCGGATGGAAGCCACATGGTCGGTTAATTTCAATATTCTAAATTTTAGCGGGCAAGCTATTGGATAATTATGACCCATAACATCACTATTTGTACAGAACATGGTGTTGTTGTACAAATTAACTATGTGATAAAGGAAATTTCTCTTTTATCATTTGTAATTGGATTACCGCGATATATAAATGACAAAAGTCCATATGATCAGTTCCGGATTAAAAAGATATGAGACAATATTAATCCACTAAGGTTTAATCATTAAAATATCCCTAGTCATAGTATTATCGAGATTGTACATCGATAATGCGGAATAGACTAGTATTGCACTTGTGCGCATTATGGGAGCATAACGGCATAGTTCTCATATATTTGGGTATTGGATACTCATGCAAGTGTAATAGGAGGTTGTGTTTACCGATGGTACAGAAACAGCTTCGCTCTGGATAGACCCCTCGAAATTCCATTGGTAGTATGACTATGTGTCTATGGAAGTCCGAATCAGGGTAGGTGTATTTGGTCTTAACCTGAGACTTGCATCGCTAATACTTGCGACAATCAATATACTGTGATTTTGGTCGTCCAGGGCTTTAACAGGTTCTGTGTACGCCTCTTCTGGGTATATTGAGAATCGTAGTGTATGGGGTGTGATGTCAAGATGGAAGTATCACTTCAGTCATATGAAGATGATGATCACGCAGGATACGGAACTGGTACTCTTTTATATTGCAGCTATCGGGATAATATGACTAGGTCATGTTTATCCGATTATAGAGACTAGTTACCAGAGATCCGATACATGCTTCGTACGGGGCAGACACAATTCCAGCCCCAGGCTTTGCATGTGATATCCGATACTGGATCGCAATACGCAATACTATGTATATAACGCCTCATATTGATTATATATTCCTTTAAGAATATTTCTGGAGAATTAGGTAGGCACAGTGCATTTCTAGAAGCCAACCATGTCTCGTAAATCGGTAAAAACGTAGTACTAGGTACGTACGTGTTCGGATAGTCCGACGATCAGATTTACTACCAATATATCCAGGGATCTCATGGGTCGCTTCCCGAAGATTCACCGATGACGTATGACTCAGACATAATTAATCTTGGATTAATTATAAGGGAAAGAAAATTATTCTAGGATTAATTACGGAGAGATTTTATCTGGGATAAAATTCTATTTAAAGAGAGAGAACAATTAATTTGGAATTAATCGATAAAATAATATATTCGATATATTATACGAAATTAGATTTCGGCGCGGAATTAAAATTAGATTTTAATTCGAGCGAACGAGTTAATTTAGAATTAATTCACTAGCGACGTGAATAGTAATTTTCTAGGCATAATTATTTAGTTAAATTTGATTTAATTATGTCGCAACTAAAAATTCGTTAATTCGGAATTAGCGAACCCGAGCCCGGGAGTGTTTGCGGGCCCACTCAGATTTTGAATCAAGTGGGGCCCACATGTCACATCACAAGTCACATCACTTGTCATTTGACTTACCTTTATGGTGATGGAATCTGGTGGGTGGGTGATGACTTGTTTTACACTCCAATTTGTGTAAGAAATGAATGACTAATACCAAATATTTGGTATACCATTACTTGATTTTTGAAAAACAATTTACAACATTCATTCTCTCTCTTTTCTCACCATGGCCGAATGGCCTTCTCCAATTTTCTCTCTATTTGCCGTGCGCGTAGGGCTCATTGTTTCTTGATTTTGCTTCAAAATCAAAGATGTTAGCACATCCAATGAGTCATTCAAATGTGTTGGGGAAACCAATCCTTGAGCATGGAATCAACACTCAAAGCTTGGAGCTTGAAGATCAACAAAATGAGGGCTTGGCTGAATACATCAAGGAGCAGAATATTTGTTGTTCAACGCATCCACTTAGCCGATCAAAGTGAGTATTTACGCCATCTTACTTTGCATATTCACACATTTCATTGCTTAATTTGATCTTGGTTTGACCTAGAAAACCCAACACAAGCTATGGATGACTGACACTTGGTATATCGGGGAGATGAAACGAAAAGAGATATGATAGATGTGATAAGTATTTAATGAAGACCATTATATATTCTGTATATTCATATAGACCTTTTAGAACCCTAAGAGTGCTTTTTCAAATGGTGGGGGGGGGGGGGGGGGAAGGCAACTGTCACAAAAGGGCATCTTTGACAGTATGTAAAACAACCCGTCCTGAGGAGGATGAACCTAGGAGGAGATGAGGTGATGTGGAATTCTCAAAAGGCCGCAGCCCGAGGATAGTCGGTCGGTTTTTTAGTTACATGCATCACCATCTCTTGTAAAGTTCCCGGCATTAACTCATAAACTCGTTGATACTGAAAATTAGGGGACAAATGTTGATGGTGGTTTTTTACCCCAATGATGGTTCAAATACCGATTAGGGGTGAAATGGAGATTGTACTTAGCCAAAAGTTGATGACAAAGGCCCAATAGCCCAAAAGGATATGAGGTTTTGACAGAGAAATCTGACCTAGTGGTACAAAGAAGTTCTCTTGAGAACAAAAGCATCGTGAATGATGAAGCAAGTTGGGATACCGACTCGACCACATGAAGGCTGTTGATTTGGGGTTTTCTAAGAGATTGTTAAGCCCTACCCGAGGAGGACATTGTGTGTCAGCCTGACCTGGTTGGGTGAGTTGGGGTATGCCGACCCGAGGAATAAAGATGGGATCATAGACCGACCTTTCTATGGGATCATATGATGTATGCCCTAAGTGATAGGATATGCTTCTAGAAGACTAATGATGACCGTGGGAAAATAATATTTCTCATTGGAAATAGCTTTTGCCAGCCGCCATAGGCCGATGCAGTGGCATAATAGTGACAGAGCAGAGCCACCAGATGCCGCCATAGGCCGGTACAGTGGCATAATAGTGATAGAGCAGAGCCGCTATATGCGGCCATAGGCCAGTGCAGTGGCAGAAGAATAAGCTAATCTGATTGGTCAGTTGGAAGGTGGTTGTGGAGAGTTACGACTGCAATGATGGCAAAGTGACATGAAATGACGTTAGAGACATTAGAATATTGTATTTGGAAGCCTACATAAATGGGTTGAAATCTCATATTCAAGGGTTGTTAAATTTCGTATCTCACAATTTGTAAAAAGAGAAGTTTAAGAACTTGAGATAGAGAGAGAAAACTGATCAGTTACTTGGCCACTTGAGTAAATTGTATTGGGCTTGTGTAAGACTTGATGTATTTAATCATTTTGTGAGTTCATTTTCTCATTAATACCTCGAGTTGGTACCCAGAGCAATATTAAAATATCTTCATTTCTCTTGTGGACATAGGTAGAAGCCACTCTCCGCCGAACCACGTAAACTCTGTGATTTATCTGTCTGCTTGCTAAATTTATTTTGATTCCTTACTAATCAAAAAAATTCACTGCTGAATGAGATCTATTTGAAAGGTAATTTCTCATATTGCCCTTGTAAAGAAAAACAGTCATCAATAATTGTTAATCGAAGATCATTAGAATCTCAAGAAAGTTGAATCTTGCATCAAGATTCAGAAGCTTCAGCTGCAACAGATTATTTATTATGTCATTGAATTTTTTTAATCTTCAATTTGGTTTTTAAAACACTGATAAAAGTAGGGGTGTGCATTAATCGGTTTTTAACCGATTAACCGAACCGTTCCGACCCATTTTTTTATTACGGTTCGGTTAATTCGGTTAAATCAGTTATTGCGGTTAAAATTTTTAACTTTTTCGGTTATTTGGTTCGGTTACGGTTATGAGATTCGTTTAACCGAACCGACCAATTAACCGAAATTAAACCATATATATATTAGCGTGTGCGAATCCTTTAATTTTTTAGAGTTAAGATAGTCTGCATGTAAACTCTCAATTGGTTGTAGTTTTATTGATTTGATAATACTACTCGAAAATAAAATTGATAAAATTCAAATGACAAGCTGCATTAACAGCTTGGTTTTGACTCTTTTTAATTTCTCTCAAGAATTTAAAGGTAAACATACATAAAATTTCAAATGTGTACATTTTGCTCGTGGTTGGATTCGTGGCCCTTAAAATTTCTAACATGGCAGGTTTGGAAGGAAATCTGAGGCCGTGACAATCATCGAGGGTTTAAAAAATATTTCTCTCGAATGTAATTAAATATAGATATTTTTAATCAAATGTTAGTTAGAATCGGTATTTTTAGAATCGGATATGCGATCGAATTAGTTATCCAAAAAATTTAATGCGTCAGTGGTTCGGCTGGTTGAAACGTTCCGAAAAAATCGGTAGAACCGACCTACATTATATATAATTTACTAATTAAAAATTATAAAAAAATATTAAATTTTAATTTATTGGATTGGTTAATAACCGAATTAACCATAACGACCGAAATATAATGGTTAATTGGTTAATGGTTGTGTCATAAATTGGTTAAATCGGTCACACTTTTATTTAACTGAAAATTTCGGTTTCGGTTAAAAAATTAAGGATTAACCACCGAACCGACCGATGCACACCTCTAGATAAAAGGAAAATGAAAACAGCCAATGAAAAAGGGTACCGAATGTTAAATTTGAAATATAAATGCTGAATTGTAAGGTAGTCAATGAGGTCATGCCACTGAATTGACTAGGCTGCATAACAAAAGTTACAGTGCAAGAAAAAGAACAAATATTTGGCTCCAAAGCCAATGTATTTTTGGTCTATGTTCGAGTAATTGTTAGCTTAGGAATTAATATCATAATTAAAATACTTTCCCAAAATTTAAATAAAAATGATTTGAAATCTTTCGATGATATATTTTAAAACGTTAATTTAATAATATTTCTAAATTGATTATCTATTGTGTTGTGCCCATTAAAGCACAAGACAGGACACAAGTCAAGGAACTTTCACAAAATATGCAAGACCTGAAATTATTCTAAAATATTATGTAAGCACAATTAAAATTATGGATGGTAAGACAGCGAAATTCAAACAACACTTCTTTCTTCTTCTTCTTTTATTTTTTTTGGGTGTGTTTATTTAAACTTATAGCTCATTTTGTAGAAAGATTCAGAGTTTTCAATTTCACTTATGTATTTATTTTTTTCAATTATATTTACTGAGTTATGTCAATTGTTGGATTATTCTCATATTTCTTCCCTACCAAACCAAGCGGTTTAAGTCGCATTAATTGGACGTAGGAGGATTCTTACAATAGAAATAAGGAATAACAATATTGAATTTTTTTTGTTATCATTTTGATTCACATGGCTCAATACCTAATTATGTGAATTTTTTTTTTTAAAACAAACATTAAAAAAATTAAAAATAATAATAATAATTTGTTGAAGCGAATTCAATGATAAGGCAATGATAAAGACGATATATAACATAATAAAGAGGCTGAAATCAACTTCTAGAGTGATGTCCTTTTGTTTCTAGCAATATCACATGGGTCAATACCTAATTTTTTTGGCTTATAAATCCATCATGACATGATCGAAAATTTCTACAAGCTTTTAATATCCAACACATTATGATTCATGTGATTAACAATGCAACCAACACAATGAATATTATGTTCAAAAAATAGGGTGGCAAAACAAATTGTGGAATCGAATTTGTTTCGAATCCTAAATGAATCGAATCAAAATGTGATGGATTCATATTCGATTCGTTTAATAATGAATCAAATACGAATATTTATTTAGTCAAAATATTATTCAATGACAAATTATCATGTCATTAACTCATTTTTCAATCAACTTTAAGGAAACTTGCTGTCTTTTTGGGTTTCTTACTGAAATGACTCACTCAAATTCCACATGTTTCTCTTTATAATAAATATCACATGGCCCGTATTTTGTACGGGTTGAATATATGTTTTAGATATTGATTTTATAAAGTCGCTGGATCTTATCTATTATCGTTTTATAATTTAAATGAGATAAATGATTTACTTACTCTTAATATTTATGCCTCATTCATTTGTCTCTCAATTATCAAATAATATTTCTAATTCACTATGTAATGGCTAATAGTCAAGAATTTACATCATGCAGTACATTAAATAATATATATATATACTGAATGAGTAATCTTTCAGTACAGAATCACAGTTAAATTGTGATTTTAAATTAAAGTTTTAATTTAATTAAATAATTTTGTATACATACAATCTTTTTTGATTGATTTAAAATTATAATTATGTATTCATGAAGTATATCTATCATTAAAGGAAAATTCAAGTCTCCTATTTAGTATTGGATTCAGTGTTGCTGGAATTTGTGTTGAGTTTTTTTTTTACACATATATATAAATTGTAATTGGTAGTTATTATATAAGAACTCATAAGTAGTTGAATCTTCACCGTCCATTACTATATATATACATTTTTTGGAAATCTCACCGCCAAATCATCCGATCCGGGATTAAACGGAGCAGGTAAAACTCCCGATTGTCTCAGGCTCATACAAGAAGTACACTCCTTAGATTCAAACCTAGGACTTGGAGAACCAAATCCTAAACATTATGCCACCAAGCCACACCCATTAGAAAGATTACTAAATATACACGCATGAAATAAAATTATAAAAAACTGAGTACATACAAAATAGCAATGGATCCAAGTTTCTCTTCTTTATATATTACACCCGCATATAGACCCAAACCTCAAGTAAAACATATCTCTTAGGATTTGAAATAGTGATTTATTACTGCTTTTATAAGAATTAAACCAACTAAATTATTAATGTGGGTTACGAAATCTCTCTGTTAAATAAAGAGGCAGTTCAACAATTTATGTTGCTTTGATGGTGTTTATTTGTTACAAGAAGGCTTAAACTAAACGAAAAAGCTCTCCAGGCCCACTGTAGTTTCACTTTCATGTATTGTATTTGTTGTATATATGTTGCAAAGAATGATCCACATAGGCCAACTGTAAATTGAATTCCATTATCAATTTTTGATATGAAATTTGATGAGAAGAGATATATATGGGAGCCAACTGCCATCATTTTGTCGATTTTGAGCGTTGAAACGTTTGAGTTGGTGTCAATCAATTGATAATAAATAATGTTGGGTTGCTTTCTTCTTCTAGCCATCCGCGTCACATTGGGTCCAAAAGAAGTTGTCCCTTCTAATTTAAAAACCAAAATTATTATTATTATTTTAATGAATAGCCCCTTTATTATTTGAGGTGCCCTAACGGCTTACAGCTTATTCTGAGTTTCTTACAATTTTAAAAATATGAATAAAAAACTTACTATTTTTCTTTGTATTTCTTTATTTTCAAATTTTATCTGTTTTTTCTCGTAAAATCATGGATTTATCATTTACATTAAAGTAATTCATCTTTATCACTTCTATATTTATTAATTTCTTTTCCATATTAAGACACTTATTGCTAATTTCTTTCTTTATCAAGGTTTTTGCTTTTACCTTTTTGATGCATATTTGCATTCAACATAATAATTTCATAGAATACATTTACTTTATCTTAGAATGTCTTGAGAAAATTAATAAGTGTATTATTTATTACTAATGATAATACATTTATTAATTTTAAGTAAATTAATTCTAAACAATTATTTAAATACTTTGTTTGAAGAAATTTTGTACTATATTTAAAAGGTCTATGTTAAACCTTTATATATTTCTTGTTGAAGGCGTGAAAAAAACAGTGATATTTCATACCTTCAAAAGTCATGCGCCCGATACTTTAGAGTGCAGTTCAGATTTAGGCCGGGAATTTATTGTTTGATGGGCATGATATCGTTTGATATCGTTTTGCTTTAAGACCAATGATAGATTCTTGCAAGATTTGCACTCTCAAATTCAGAATCTTCCTCCTTTTCTTTGTAATTAAATTAAAAGGTTTTAGTATATTTCTATTAATTTTTCTATATATCAGAATTATTAAAAATTTCCAAAATTATTATTTTAGAATTCCTCATTGGCTTATATGGCCTAATATTTTTCATGTAAGTAGATGCTTTATTCCTCTGACTGACACTTGCCTATTGTTGAACTTCTGTGGGGTGCATGTTGAACATTTGTCACGTGTCCTGCTGACATGTAAGATTTGATGTAATTATAATTGTTATTATACACACTAAGTTAAGCTTGCTTGTTAAGTTAAGTGAATTGCTATTAAAACCCAATAACTTTGGATTATAGCACGTGATCTCACGTGCTCCGGAGTGCTAATTTGGGATCAGAATATCCTCATTTCATATCCATGTTAATTTGTTGAGGTTTCTGAAGATTATCCTGACTTCTCTCGTCTGATAGTATTATACCTCTAATAGTCCTATAACAAATGTCATTATTCAATTGGATCGTTCTCTGCCAAGCGCAGTTTCATTAAGGAAACTTATTGAGAAAGATTCATTAATAAGACGACACTTGACCTATAGAATAAGACTACACCTATCATTATTGGAACTTTGATGGATAACACCATCTAAGATCATTATGGCCATGCTTGCCCAATAAAAATAAAAACTTTACCACAATAACTTATAAAATAATGTGTAATGTATAAGAACTTAATAAAAGATTGAATATTAACTAAATAAACTATTAAAAAGTGCCACATAAGTCATCCTTAAGTAAAATTCATCATGTATGGAGAAATTTTAGTATTTTAAATTGTGTTATTGTTAGAACTCGACTATCCCATGAGTCGAATTTATGGCTCCGTCACTGCTTCTTGCTAAGGAGTAAGATTTTTTTTTTTTTTTTTTTTTGGTTAGTATGCATTCTTTATTACTAGAATAATCAATAATATTACTTGAATAATAATTACTCAAATGTTAGTTGCAGCTTTGCAAAGCCTATGATTTAGGCATAATAAGCGCAATGAAGTCATCTAATAAAATTAAATAATATATATTACAACTTATTTGTTACTGTGTTCTTACAAATGACAATGAACAACAGTAGAACAGAACACGGATGGTACAATAAAGTATTGGTAATAACTAAACAACAATACTGAAAATAACAAAGTTAAACAGCTGAGCAATTATGAACAAGTGGAGGCAGTGCAGTATCGAACGAAACAGAAAGAAATTCGAGGCTTGTTGATGCCAACAATTTCCTTAAAACAAATTCGCCTCCCACCGTAGGTGCAGCAGAACTTGAGACGATTGTTTCCCAGGATACAACGAAAAATCGTACGAGTAAGGGCACCACCGAACTCGTATCCAACGAACCTCTAAAGCGTTTGAACTCTTCCCAAAAAAGATGAACAAAGAAAAACGAGACTGTCTTGTGAACTGTATTTTTTGTGTTGTGTATCACAAAAAACGAAAATCATCTCTCAAATAAATGAAATAAACATGTCAATTAATCACATGAGTGGGAGACCTTCCATTGCTTGTAACCACCAAGTTGATTAATATCATTAATTCAACTGTTATGGAACTCAAAAGGTTTAGAAAAAAAATAAAGAGACATGCAAAAATTGGCTGGGCCAGGCCCGCACAATTTGGTCCGGCATTCGTGTACGCAGGACACGCGGGTGCACACGAGCCAAGCTTGATTCGGATTTGATTTGCACCCCCCCCCCCCCCCCCGCGCACGTAGAGAGAGACTCTATCCTTACAACTCTTACCCATCTACATATGAGCAATCATATATAAGCATAATATTCCCTCTATAGCTTTCCCATATGGGACAAGCTTACTTTTCTTTATTTTCCAACACCAATGGGTGAACTTTGAGCAACAATTTCTCATTCACCCAAGCACCATTTTAAGCATATGAATATACCATTTCGAACTACTCACGGAGGAGTATCCGAATCATTCAATAACAACCACTAACACGAAGTGGACCATGCTTAAAATTGAGCCTCAAAATGCTTATAAATAAGCATTTTTCCAACAATATATTTCAAGTAACACAATATGTCAGTCTTTCTTCGCTTTAGCTCATTGAAAAGTGTATATGAATTTAATAATAATTAGGACAACACCCGCATTTTGTGTGCATTGAACATATATTTAAGTATTAATTTTGTAAATATTTTTGATTTTGTCAGTTTTATAGTCTAAATGGCACAATTGATTTACTTATACGTAATATTTATGCATCATCCGTTTATCTTTCAGTTCTCAAATAATATTTCTAATTCACTGAGCTAATAGTTAGAGCCTACTTCCTGAAGCACAATAAAAAATTAAAAATTTATGAAATAAATAAACTTATAAAAATAATTTAAAATAAAATAACAAATACCAATAGATTTGCATATTTCTATTATTATTTTTTTAATCTAAACTAACTACATTTAGAAAAAAATACACTGATAAAGGAAATGTTTATCCCAGCCCTCTAGTTTTATACGTACCTTTTTTATCTCATGTATCTTCTCTTTTTTTGGGTTCTTTTTATTTTTTATCCAATTTTATCAATCGTTCGTTTATATAATCACATAGTTTCTTATCGTTATTTTTTCACATCCAATTCCTATAATATCCGCCTAATGTACACATTGGGATTATTTAGCTACTATGTTCACTGAAGAAATAATTATAAATTTTCCTGAACTGTTGGGAATTATTCAAGTACTCAAAAAGGCCAACTATATCAGAGTCATTATGTTGGAGTTGAGTCGTAAAGCTTCCCATCTATAATAAATTTATTAATTGTACAGATTAAGTGTCATATATTTTTTATTTTAATAGAATATTATGATATATTTTCTTATTATAATAGGTGTAGGTGCCTAAATTTAGCACTGTTTTATTGGCCACGTGTCGTCATTCTAATGAATCTTCTACAACAAATTTCCTTAAGTGGAACCAGAAATTTATTCATAATCGCAAAATAATAGCATTCCAAAGTAACATAACCATGAATATGAGTACTCCGGAAAAAGAGTACTCGGGGAAAAGAAGTATTCTGAAAAGGGAGCACTCCGGAATAAGAGTGTTATGGGAAAAGAAGTATCCTGGAACATGAGTATTCCGGAAAGGGAGCACTCTGGAATATGAGTATTCCGGAATGGAAGTATTCCGGAGCGAGAGTACTCCAGAAACTTTTGTAGCTATTTCGTACTCTGGAATGGTAATACTCTGATCCTAAATCAAATATTCTGGAGTACATGATGTCACCACTTAAGACTGGTGAACTTTAATGGCAATCCACCTGAACCTAACATACAAGATAAATTAAGCATGCATAGTGACAAGTGTCCTAACACCTCAACATGTATTATGACAAGTGCACATCATGCAAATCAGTGACCAGTCCATCATTGGACACGTGTCGACACCCCCACCTAAAATCCTCTATATAAGCCCACGAGCTTGAAAAAAATGGGGAGGTTTTTTGGGAATATAAAAAGATAGGAAAATGTTCACTAAAATGTTAAATAAATAGAATAAAGATATATAGAAAAATTCTTACAAGAAAAAGAACTGTAGATTGAATTTCAAACAAAAAAGATAAATCATTAGAAAGGAAAATTCTAACTTAAGCTTCAGAGTACTAATCTTGCAGGAAGTTCTTATTGGACCATCGAACACCTATTTCCCGGCCCAGATCAGAATTGGACCTTGGAGAATCAAGCCTAAAACTCATTGAGTGGTATGAAATCTTACCACCCATTTTTACTGCCTTCATCTTTGGCGCCATTTGTGGGGAGAACATTGTATTATCATATTCTTCTCGGTAAGGATTTCATAGAAAAATTATCATATTGTGACATGTATGCATTATGAATTATTAAATTGAAGTTAAGACATGAAATACAATATAGAAATTGAAATTTACGTCATTCTTGTATGAAATACTTGCATTGGGAACTTTAATGTGCTCAATAAGTCTGTGTAATGAATGGATGATGTGACTCATTGTACTCAAGTTCTTCCTCATACACAAGCAACATAAGTATCACTACAAGAAAACTGTCAAATAGCGATGGAAAAATCCGTAGCTAGCGACGGAAAAATTATGTCTTTATTTTGTTGGTCGCAAAAAAAAAAAAATAGCGACGAAAATATTTCATCCGTCGCTAAAATTAGCAACGAAATTTTTTTCCGTCTCTATATAGCGACGAAATAATTTCCATCGCTAATTAGAGACGGAAATTCCATTTCTATTTAGCAACGGAAGTATTTCCATCTCTAAATAGAAACATAATTTTTTGTCACTATTTAGTGACGGAATAAAGATTCTGTTGCTAATTAGAGACGGAATTTTCGTAGCTATTCCATAGCTATATATTTTTAAAAAAAAATTTAAAATGAAAATTTTAAAATTTTAGAGAGGCGGGAAATTTTAAAATTTTAAAGATGTATGAAACTTTTAAAATTTTAGAAAGGAAAATTTTTTAAAATTTTAGAGAGGTGTGAAATTTTATAATTATATAGATGTGAGAAATTTATAAATTGTAGAGATAGTAAATTTTTAAATTTTAAATAAGGGAAAACTTTAAAAATTTTGAATGGTAGAAAATTTTTAAAAAATTGACTTTTTTTATTGTTATATATAAATCTTCAATTCCACAAGACATCGTAATGTCCACCGTAAGCTTCGACACACCACCATCAATTTACTCCACTTTAAACCAAAAAAAATATATTAGTGTTTGTTTCTTAGGAAATTTTAAAAGTGGAGATAAGAAAAATGAGAGATTGATAATGAGAGTTGAGGTATGAAAAAATTTGATGTATATGGAATTGAGTAGGAAAATTTTGGATAATGTATTGGAGTTGAGAGTTAAAAAGATTGTGGTATATATATAAAGGAAACAAAATAAGAGAAGCGGGAAGATTTGTAAATTTTATAGACATTTGAAATTTTCGTAAGGCGATAAATTTTTGAAAATATTGGAGGGATTGAAAATCTTAAAAATTAGTTACGGAATTTTAATTCCGTTTCTAATTAGCGACGAAAAAATCCGTCTCTATTTTTTTTAAAAAAAAAAGTGGCGCCGAAAGGATTAAATTTTTGGGGGGATTGAAAATTTTAAAATTAGTTACGAAATTTTAATCGTTTCTAATTAGCGACGGAATTTTCATTCCGTTTCTAATTAGCGACGGTAAATCCGTCTCTATTTTTAAAAAAAAAAGTGGCGCCGAAAGGATTAAATTTTGTGGGGTTTTAAAATTTAAAAATTAGCTACGGAATTTTAATTTTGTTTCTAATTAGTTACAGAATTATAATTTCGTTTATAATTAGCGACATAATTTTAATTTCGTTTCTAATTAGCGATGGAAAATCTGTCTCTGTTTTTTTTAAAAAAATAGCGTTCAAAGGATTAAATTTTTGGGGGATTTAAAATTAAAATTCATGAAAATTTTTTGAAGGCATTTTTAGTTTCCACACTTTGTATAGTGTATTTTAGTCGATGAATGCTCATAATCCCAGAAAAAATGTAGTACTGCTGCTCTCTTTCATCGCGCTAGCGTCTACAATACCCCTTTTTTATGGGAAAAATACATGATTTTATTTAAGTGTAATATGCTTTCGATGATTTTAATTTACTTATCGAAAAATATTTTAAATTTCTAGGAATCCAGAATTCTAGTGAATTATGATCAAAGAATTTGAAATGTAGAAGATGATGGAAGCGTGTTAGCTACGAAATGTAAAATTCCGTTTCTAATTAGCGACGGAAAATCCGTCTCTATTTTAAAAAAAATATTGCTGAAAGGATTAAATTTTTGGGGGAATTGAAAATCTTAAAATTAGCTACGGAATTATAATTCTGTTTCTAATTAGCGAAGGAAAAATTCTGTTTCTAATTACCAATTAAAATAAAAATAAAAATGAAAATTTAAAAGTAGCGACGGAATAAAGATTTTGTGTGTATTTAGCGACGGATTTTCAATTCTGTTTCTAATTAGCGATGAAATTTTACTTCCGTTTCTAATTAGCAACGGAAAAATTTCGTTTCTAATTACCAATAGTTTTGGAAATTCGAAATTAAATGAAAATTTAAAATTAGCGATGGAATAAAGATTCTATTTCTATTTAGCGACATAATATTAATTCAGTTTCTAATTAGCGACGAAAAAATTCTGTTTCTAGATGAAATTAGCGACAAAATAATAATCTGTTTCTAATTAGTGACGGAAGTTTGGTTCCATCTCTAATTTAGAGATGAAACTTTGTTTGTAGCTAAATTTCGTCCCTAATTTCATTATCCGTTTCAATTCCGTCGTTAAATTTTGAAATGGAATATTCTGTCGCTAAATTAAGTCGCTAAAACTGTAATTTCTTGTAGTGTATATTTATGAGTATGTTGAGTGAGAAACAAGGGGAGTGAGCTCATAGTAGCCTAAGGCTAACAACCTAGTGGGGAACCTAAACTCATGCACATGATTAAATTTCATGGAAATACGAGATTGGCATATTGGAATTTCAACCCATGTATCATATAATTAGAAAATTCCCGATATGCATGGTTGGTTGACATGAGAAACATGTTGCATGCACCGTTATTTATGGATTCATGTCAAGTACAAATATAAATGTTGTATCATGTACTTAGGAAAGAAAAATCAATTTTTAAAGTATTTGTATTTTTGAAATTTTGATTGGAAATAAAATTGTTATGGGAAACAACTTCCCAGAGTATTGTATACAACACGTGAGTGACAATAAGCTTACCCATCATCATCACGAAACCTTTTGAAAAACTAACATTTTAAAGGTGGAGAGTATAAGATTCCTGACAAACCAATAAGAAATGGTGTGAAATGGCCAAAGCTCAATTTCAGTAATTATTCAATCTGAGAATCATATTTTGAAATGATCACAATTCCATAAATACAAGAAATTTTGGAGCAAAAATTACAGAAGGAACTTCGAGCTCTAGCACAATCATAATCGTAAAAAGAGAGCAAACGAATGCACTAGTTTATTTATAAACTAAATTTTTTTATGTAAATATAAATGTAAAAGCCTTGTATGAATAGACTTTCAGAAAAGAAAAATACAATGTACAAATGTAAATGATGCATGTGAAATACTTAATGAAATTGAAAGGGGATCATTACCGGAGTTACTCTGGAACCCTCCAAGCAACTAAGGACAAAAGTTCAATAAATTCGACTCACAGAGCTAATCGCCCATAGGGCCAAACAAAAACCCAAATAGTCAGGATTTCTAGAAAAGAATTTTTTGGGTGCTTAAGCCCCGGTAGGAGCATCCCTTGGTGGTCCTATATCTAATATATGAAATTTTAGGTGCCTAAGCCCTAGAAAGAATAACTTACGGTGTGTTTACACTCAACTTGGAATTTTTTGGTGCTTAAGCCCCGATAAGAGCATCCTCCAGTGGGCCTATACCCGGCATATGAAATTTTGGGTGTCTAAGTCTCAAAAGGAACACCCTCCGGTGTGCTTACACTCAACTTAGAATTTTTGGGTGTTTGAGCCCCGATAGGAGCATCCTCCGGTGGGCCTATACTCAACTTATGAAACTTGGAATACTTAAGCCCTAGTAGGAACCCTCTAATAAGCTTACATTCAACTTAAGAATTTTTAGGTAAAACCCTGGTAGTAGACTCCTCCGGTGGGCCAATACCTAAGGGAGCTTAAGCTTCAGAAGGATCACCTTTTCGTTAAGCTTATATCCACTTTATCCAAAAAGTTACAAAGTACAAGATAAAGATAATGCTCAACGATGTGTTCACGCTTTGGGGGCTCGAATGGAGTATCTAAAAGAACTCTCCGATGAGTTTGCAAAGGTTGAAGAACCTTAGATGAAGCATAAAAGCGGGACATGTACTTACACTTCGGACACAGATGAACATTCTCCCAAATGAAAAGTCACGCAGTGACTAAAATGGGAAAAAAGATCACGCAATGATTAATTCCCACGTGGGGAACCCACAACATTAGTTACACAGTAACTCCAAAGGTGTAGTATTCACCAAAACAGCCATGCAATGGCTTGACGGGGAAAAAAATTACGCGGTGATCAAAATCTCATGTGGGGTACCCAAAATATCGGTTACGCAGTAACCAAAGTTTAGATTCAGATGGAGCACCCATTGAAATATCATCATGGGAAAATGGCAAAGAGGATTAAAAATTCTTTCAATAATGATAAAATTCCATTTTATAAAAAGACAGGTCCGATTTATCGATATTAAAAATTATATAATGAAAGTTCATATTAAAATGACTTATTCAGTTTATTGAAACAAAATACAAACGAAGTGACGGACACATATCAATATCTTAGAACCGCTTATTTCTAATAAATGGTCTGATTGTTGGACAATTATGACCCATAGCATCACTATTTGTAAAAGACATGGTGTTTTTGTACAAATTAACTATGTGACAAAAGAAATTGCTCTTTTATCATTTTGTAATTGGATTACTTGGATATATAAATGATAAAAGTCCGTATGATTAGTACCAGATTAATAAGATATGAGACCGTATTAATCCATGAAAAGTTTAATCATTAAATATCCATAGTCGTAGTTGATGGAGTTGGTGCTTGGAGTGCCAATCCGAATTATACATTTTATTATTTATTAATAAAATAACTATATTTTTCAATTTATACCCTATTAATGGTATTGTCATTACGCATATTAAATTGATGTATCTTTATGCTAAGAATGACATCGACCTTAGAATAGTTTTGACACTAGGTGTAAACTATTCTTAAAGTAAATATTCATAGTCGTTGGTTTTGGAATACGGTCGAATTCCTATAACCTAGAAGACTAGCACATGTCGTATATTGGAACTGGAGTTCCAATGGTTTAACGTGATGTACCATGAGTTTTGGAAACTCGTATAGACGTGTGGGTATTCGTTGGAGCGAATATTGAATGACTCATGGTGTTCCTAATAGTTGGAAGTACACACCATCGTCAATAGGAATCTCCTCGAGTTGAGTAGCATATGTAATCCTTTGACTATAGGATATCATTGATTTTGTGTGAGATCCTCCTCCACACTTAGATGCCATGTATGTCAGAAACCTTTCATGGTCTGGCCTCTAGATGTTCGTTGGGTGTGGACCGATGCACACAGTAATCAAGGGTGAAGCAAGATAGGATCCGTCGGCCCGTATGTGTTCCATAAGAGTTTAGGTATCCATGTTAGTAAAGTCATGATTCTTAAATCTTTGGCCAAAGTCGATCACCTAGGGTGGATCACATCAGTTATGAAGAATCGTGGACATGTCGACATGAGATGTGCGTCTTGGAAACTTGACGGTATATTCTATGTTTCCTAAGCACAACTCGGATAGCCTACGACGGATGGATTGTTAAACATATGTGATGACCTCGACTTGTATAGTTCATAAAGGTCGTTCATGTTCTTCGCGAATTCAGAGGTGGCCGAATTGCGTACATATTAACTAGGCTTATATGACGAACGTATCTGAACTTAGAGAGTCTCAATATGAAGTCTACTCGTTGAGCACTTGGGTAGACGATTATTTTTGATAAATATAATATTCGATATTATAATTATCAACTAAGATAATCAAGTGTTATTGGATAACATTGATTATTTACTTTGACCTAATTGATTAATTCATAATTACACATGGGCTTAATTGTAAAATCATAATTATCTCTACCATTTGAGGATATTATGGTAATTGTAAGTATGTAATAAATGTGGTTTTGGCTTGATTTAATTGGATTAAATCAAGGTGGCAAACATTTAACTAATCCATTTCCTAATCTTTGGCTTGATTTAATTGTATTAAATTTATTGATGGTATTTTCAGGGCACTATATTATTTAAACAGCACGACAGGGGTACGAAGGTAATTCCCTTCCTGATCGAGGTCAATAATGCCGACCCGACCACATTAGTGTTATAAAAGCCAACAGTAAGAGACCGAGCACCTAGTGATAGGTGACCGGCCACTTTGGTTTGGACTACCAAGCACTATCAAATCGGTAGCAGCATTCTCAGCTCGAATGACTGTTGTGACCGACCTCATGAATACCAAGCATATAACGAGACGTGCTTAGGAAGATAAGGCATCATATTCTTGCGGTTAAGATGACAAGTTACCATACTTTCATGGGGAGAACTGATGAGTCAGTGTCCTAATAGGATGAAAGAAGTAAATGTAGTTTTAAATTAGGAATCCTTATGGGAGAAGGAAATTGGTTCGACTGGGAACCCTTGTAAAAGAAGGAATCTGATTTCTGCATTATTATAAATAGGAGGTAAAGTGTGCGTAAGAGGCATGAGAATCAATAACAAGATCATTACGATCAGACTTGTAAAACACAAGAAAAGCAGAGCAAACATATTTCAGTAATAAAAGTATCACCTGTTCTGTGCCCGTGGACGTAGGTTGGATCTGATCCGCTGAACCACGTTAAATTTCCTTGTCGATTGGTGTATTTATCTGTCTTTTGCTAAATTTTCTTTTGGTTCCCCCTTAACCGAATAAAATCACTATTGAGGGAGGATTGTCTCGGGAGTAATATTCCCATATTGCCCCGAGACCAAAATCAGCCGTCAACAGTTGGCGCCGTCTGTGGGGAGCCTCCAACAAAGAAAAAGAAGCTTATTAAGACGATGGCAGAAGATGGAAATCGCCAGTCGTCGGGAAGTCCAACAGCGGAATGGATAGAGAAGATAGAAGAAAACATGAGGAATGAAATGGAGGAAAAACAAGCCCTTCTAAAATCCATGATTGACCGACTTGAAATGATGGAAGAGAGGAACAACGAGAGATTCGAAGCCGAAACCAGTCAGAGAAGAGGTGAGACGGCGGAAGGAGAAAAGGTTGTAGATACAAGTGAAGATGATAGACCCAGAAGGAGGGGCCCCTACGGGGTGAAATCCGTAGTGGTAGAAAAAGATTCACAAATGGAGGACACGTGGGAAGAAGAAGAGGGAAGACAGCCGCCAGATTCCTCCTATGATAGCCCTCGAAACATCAGAAGGGAAAAAAGGAAGTATGGCGAGGCTGAACGAGAGACCTAAAGTCATGAGGAGTGCCACGCCCGGGGAATAGACACGAAGAAGGCCGCAGGAGGCGGCATGGTAACTCAGATAGCAACATGATGTCTTGTTTGAGGAAAGAGATGGCCAAGTGGGGAGTAAACCTTAAGGCCGATACAGGAGATGCCCGAGACGGTGAGGAGGAATCTCCCCTTGGAGAAGAAATAAGTTGGTAAAATTCCTGAGGCGATTCAACATGCCTACCATGACACCATACAAGGGCCATACTGACCCAAAATCTCATATTGAAAGCTTTTTCATATTAATGGAAGTCCAATGAGTAGTAGGGGATTCCGTTTGCAAAGTATTCCCCCTAACCTTAGGCGGATCCTCCATTCTATGGTATAGAAGTCTGGCCCCATGGAGCATCAGCAACTTCGCGCAACTCAAAAAATCATTTGTACGACACTTCAAAGGGGCCTGCGTTCCTAAAAAGACAGTTGGAGAGTTAAGACTCATAAGGCATGGAGATGACGAGCCCCTGAAGGCTTTCATTGAAAGATACCATAATATGGTGCTCGAGGTCGGGGGATATGAGTCCCTCGAGGCCTTGGAAACTTTAAAGGGGGCCTTAAGGGTCGGAAAGCTGTGGACTCACCTCAGAATCCAAGATACGCCGGATTATGCAACAGCCCTGGAAATAGCCCGAAAGTTTGTTTTATTGAAGAACGAAGAGAAAATCTCCCGGAGAGGGACATCTATCAGAGAGATGACAATAAGGGCAGAGGCCCCTCGCCGGCCAGATAGGGAGTTCAAAAAACTGCCCCCGAGACGCAACGAATTCAAGCTAATACCTCGGAACAACCAGGAAAGAGGAATCTTGAACCAAGTAAACCATGTAGTCAGGGAAGAAGCATACATTCCTCTGAACAAGCCACTAGGACAAATCGTCATGTAGATCCAGGAAAAATGCCTCTTGATAGAACCTAACCTCAGGAGATTCCCCCCAGATAAAAGAAATAAAACATCATATTGCGTATATCATAATTTGAGAGGACATCCGACGGACATGTGCAAAGACTTGCGGGAACAAATGGGAGACCTGGCTCAGAATGGATATTTAAATAAATACATTGACCATGAGGTTATGGCGGCTAGACAAAGGGCACATCACCGACAGGTAAACATCATCCCAGGAGGGAAAACACTGGCCGGAGATTCTAACCGGTCAAGAAAAAACTACAGCCGGGCTCGGGGGTCGGAGGTACTAGAAGCGGAACAATCCTCGGGAATACAAGGTGGTCGGTCAGTGCCAATAATGTTCACTGACGAGGATGTTCGGGGGTGAGTTTCCCCCACGACGATGCGTTAATAATCAATGCAACAATCGGCGGTTCAGAGGTAGACAGAATCCTGGTGGATCCTGGGAGCGCAGTGGATATAATCTCCAAAGAGGCTCTGGAAGGCCTTGGAGTGGAGTATGCAGTTCTGACCGACGATGGCACTCCCTATAAACGGCTTAGGGGGTTCAACGGTCGTCCCATTAGGGAGAATACAATTAGCAATGACGATCGAAACTCGTCCCCGGACTCGGACGATTATGATAAACTTCACAGTGGTGGACTGCATGAGAGTTACCAAGTCATTCTCGGTCGACCTTTCATGATGAAGACAAAGGCCGCAATGTCCTGCCATTACCTAAAGTTAAAATTCCCTATCCGGGAAGGGATCAGAATCGTGTGCAGGAGTCAGAAGACAGCCCGAGCTGTTTTGCCACTCTCTCACGGGAAACCCTCTGCATTGAAGGAGGTACCCAAAAAAGACAAGTGAATGAAGACAGAGAAAAGCAAGGGGGAACACAGGTCCTCGGCCAAATAAAGTTGCCCGGTTAGGCGGTCTAAGAACTAGAAGAGACGAAACTTTTCGGACCTGAGAGAGTGTGAAGATAGGGGGAAACTTAGACGAAACCCTGAAACAGAGCCTGCTGAGGTGTCTAAAAGAGTACCCAGACATCTTCGCATGGGAGCATGACAACATGCCCGAGATTGATCCGAAGTCATCAATCACCGCTTGGCAGTAAACCCGTCACACAAGCCAGTCAAACAAAAAAGAAGAACCTTTAATCAGGAACGGTGCAAGGCAGTAGCGACCGAGGTGGACAAATTATTGAAAGCTGGTTTCATCAGAGAAGTAAAATACCCGGAGTGGGTATCAAACGTGGTATTGGTGAAGAAGTCAAATGGAAAGTGGAAGATGTGCGTGGATTTCACCGACCTCAACAAGGCATGCCCGAAAGACAGCTTCCCACTGCCAAACATAGACCAGCTAGTAGATACAACAGCCTGCCAGGGACTGCTAAGCTTTATGGATGCCTTCTCAGGATACAACCAGGTCAAGATGCACCCTTCGAACGAGGAGAAAACAACTTTTATCACCGACCAGAGGCTTTACTGTTATAAAGTAATGCCCTTCGGACTGAAGAATACATGGGCAACCTTTCAAAGGCTGGTCAACAAAATTTTCAAACCGCTCATTGGCACGTCAATGTTGGTATATGTTGACGACATGATAACAATGTCCCAAGAGCCAGGATGTCACGTGACCGATCTAAAGAAAACCTTCGAATTACTAAGGAAACACAATTTAAAGCTCAACCCAGAGAAATGTGCTTTCGGAGTAGCCTCAGAGAAGTTTTTGGGCTACATGGTAAGCTCCCGAGGCATAGAAGCCAATCCATAGAAGATCCAAGCCGTACTGAACTTAAAGTCTCCCATGACGGTAAAAGAAGTGCAAAGTCTAACCGGCAGATTGGCCACGCTCAATTGATTCATCTCCCAAGCAACAGACAAGTGCCACCCCTTCTTCAAAGTCATCAAGAATACCAAAAAGGAAATCTATTAGACACCGGAATGCGAGGAAGCCTTCCTACAGTTAAAACAATACCTAACACAGCCCCCGCTTCTAGCAAAACCACTCCTATGAGAAACCTTATACTTGTACTTAGCTGTCTCAGAGCATGCAATAAGTTCGGTGCTAATACAAGAGGTCGACAAGGTCCAAAGGCCAGTATATTATGTCAGCAAAGCTCTGTTAGATGCTGAGACCCGATATCCGGTACATAAACTGGTCGCCCTGTCATTGATCACTGCAGCCCAGAAATTACGACCATACTTCCAAGCCCATCCTATTGGGGTTTACACCGATTATCCTCTGAGACAGATTCCACAAAAACCAGAAGTTTCAGGCATGTTAATGAAGTGGTCGGTAGAGTTAAGTGAACACGACATTTCTTACCTCCCAAGGGTAGCAGTAAAAGGGCAGGCTTTGGCAGATTTTGTCACGAAGTTCACAGAACCCCATGTCTTGATTTTGGGGGAAGGCAAATGAGAGATATCAGTAGACGGATCTGCCAGCTCACAAGTCAAGAGAGCTGGAATCATATTGAAGAGCGACAAAGGTGAAGAGGTATTGTTCGCCCTGAGGTTCGCCTTCGAGGCCACAAACAATGAGGCATAGTATGAGGTAATTCTGGCCGGTCTTAGGCTATGCGCGGTGGTGGGACTCCACGGCATAGTGATAAGAAGTGACTCTCAGCTGGCTGTTCAACAGCTGAAAGGAGAATTCCAAGCCAGGGAGCCGAGTATGATAGCCTACTTGGCTGAAGTAAAAATGTTGGTGGAAAGAATGAGGAACGTACATTTTGAGCAAATCAGTCGAGAAGACAAATACGAGGCGACTCCTTGGCATGACTCGCATATTCGATAAAAGCAGAGAACCCCAGAATAGTCCCTCTAATCTGCCTCCGAGAAAAGAGCGTGGGAGAACTCGAAGTGAAAGTATTGGATAAGGAAGACAAAACCTCGTGGATACAACCAATTAAGAAATATTTGGAAATAGGGGAGACACCCGAGGACAAGAATGAAGCCAGGAAACTAAAGTTCAAAAGCACCAAGTTCTCATTGATCAAAGGAGTGCTCTACCGGAGGGGCCACACAGTACCCCTCCTAAGATGTTTAGCGGAAAAAAGGCTGATTATGTACTCAGGGAAATTCATGCGGGCATCTATGGGAGTCACGCCGGAGGACAATTGATGGCCTTTAAAGCTTTAAGGCAAGGGTTCTATTGGCCAACTATGCATCAAGACGGCATGAGAGTGGCCCGGAAATGCGAAGGTTGCCAGAAGAATGCCAATATTCACCACCAGCCAGCAGAGCAGTTAACCACCCTGTCCAGTCCCTGGTCGTTCGCTCAGTGGGGGCTAGATATCATCGGATCGATGCGAAGGGGGCGAGGACAGGCGAAGTACGCCATTGTAGCCATAGACTATTTCACCAAATGGGTGGAGGCCGAACCCCTATCCACCATCACAGAGAAGAAGGCCACATAGTTTTTGAAGAAGAATATTATCTGCAGGTTCGGAATCCCACGGGCTGTCATCACCGACAACGGAAAACAGTTCGATAGCAGGGGATTCAGGAAACTCTGCGAAGACCTCCAGATCACCTTAAGGTTCGCCTCACCAGCCCATCCCAAGTCAAACTGACAGGTTGAGGCGACAAACAAAACCATCAAGGAAAATCTTAAAGCTCGGCTCGGATCCTGCAAGAGCTTATGGGTCGAGGAATTTCCGGAAGTATTGTGGGCATACCAGACGACCTATAAAGATTCTACAGGGGAGACCTCGTTTCCCTTATCATACGGGTGTGAAGCAGTTATTCCAGCAGAGATCGGAATAACTACTCACATGGTCCGTCATTTTGAGAGCAAACAGAATGAAGAACTTATCAGAAGCCACCTCGACCTGATTGAGGAAAAAAGAGAGAAGTCAGCTATGAAGATAGCAGTTTATCAACAAAGGATGGCCCGCTTCTACAACAAAAAAGTTCGAACTTGCGTCTTTCTCCCAGGCGACCTGGGATTAAGAACAGTCACTCTGAACACCCGAAGGCCGGAAGAAGGCTCGTTAGGAGCCAATTGGGAAGGACCCTATAAAATTGCAGAGGTGGTAAGGCTAGGGGTATACATCTTAGAACATCTGGACGTCACGTGATTAAGGAAACCCTGGAATACCGAGATGTTAAGAAAATACTTTCAATAGATTCTTTTTTTTTGCAGCAACTCGACAAGGGGTATGAGCTCAATGTAAAGCCCTTCTCGAAATGTCCCGCAGAGAGCTGTAAGAAGGGCAGTATGTCCCCGAATATGAATAAAACTTTCTCTTTTCAAAATTTCCACCCGCTCTCTTAATTAAAATTGAAAGCTATATTCAAAATTCCGGGGGCATACTCGACGCAATGATCCGGGGTCAAAACACCAAGTCCGCAACAAACCGATCACGGATGCTACCACAAAAAAACATATGCACAAACAAACCGACCAGGTTCACTTAACTTGCAAAGAATTCAGGACCATATCAAGGGATAAGAACCGCGACGGAGCACAGAAACCCTTCGATTTACAGGGGACATTCCGAGATAGAAATCGCGAGAAAGGGATACCCCCAGGAGATGGCCTTACCAGGACGGTTTGGTAAAGACGGAACAGAGAATGTGCCCGCATATATTACACCTACCTGATCATGTGGATCCGTGAGAAGCATAACACGGGGATGGATGATACCCCCGTGGCATTTTCTTACTCCAGTGTTACCGAACATAAGGAGGAATATGCCCTTAATATTTCAGACACTCTCTGATCCTCACCTACCTGATTAATGGATCCGTGAGAAGCATAGCACGGGGAGGGATGATACCCCCGTGGCGTTTGCTTGCTCCAGTGTTAACCGAAAATAAGGAGAGATATGCCCTTAATGTTTAGGACACTCTTTGATCCTTACTTGATCACTCGGATCCAAGAGAAGTATAGCCGGGGATGGATTATGCCCCCATAGCATATGCTTGCTCCAGCGTTGTAAGGAGGAGCCCTCAAACAATACACAGGCTCAATGGAGACCTGAAGTATAGAGGATGTGCCTTTACCATTCTAAACGCTCTTTGATCCGAATCCCGGTTCGCTGAATTGAAAGGTTCAGAATTATGTTTTGGAGGCCTCAGACATGATGCTGTTTTGAGGCATACGTGCTATTGTTTTAGGGTAAGTGATTAAGTCAACCCCATTTCATGATTTTTATTTTCCAGAGTTATGTTTTTGTTTTTCGCTGGTCTGGCAAGGGGAAGTCCGTGCCAGATTCGGTAGGGCTTCAAAATGTTGATTCACTTCCCTTCTGAACAAATCCCAAGGACTATTCGGCTCGGTGCTGTGATTCATTCGCCGAGGCCACTTGTTAATGGGTTCGGGGCTGGATTCGTTCCGCCGAGGCCACTCATTAATTGGCTCAGGGCTGGATTCGTTTCGCCGAGGCCACTTGGTTAATCGGATTGGGGCTGGATTCATTCCACCGAGGACATTTGATTGATCTTCTCGGGGTCAGGTTATATCCCACCGAGTCTCTCTTTTGAACGAAGGACGTAACATTCCCTCAGGGCCAAATGTTTCTCACAGCTCGGGGTAGGGTTATATCCCACTAAGTCTCTCTTTTGAACTGGGGACGTAACATTCCCCCAAGGCCAAGTGTTTCTCACAGCTCGGGGTTGGGTTATATCCCACCGAGTCTCTTTTTTGAACTGGGGACGTAACATTCCCCCAGGGCTAAGTGTTTCTCACAGCTCGGGGTCGGGTTACGTCCCACCGAGTCTGTCTGATCAAACGGGGGATGTAACATTCCCCCAAAGCAAAGTATTTCGACTAACTCGGAATCGATTCTCGTCCACTGAATGATTTCATTTTCAGTTCGTGTTATCCCCTCACGGACGGGTCTCAAGTGATTGTTTGAAGGGAGTCGTTCAAGAGCTAATTACGAAAAACATAAGAAAAAGAACAGAAACACATAAAATATATATTTAAATAAAGTGAGAAATGTTATTACAAGAAAAGTAAAGTTTACACAGGGCCCCGTTCGGGTTACCCCTCGTCAGTCAGCCCGCGCAGGGGCATGTGGTTCTTCCTCAGTGGGCTCAGATGACTGATGGCTCAGCTCGGCCTCGGGAGGTGGGATAATAGCTTCTACATCAACAACCTCAGAGACCCCTACTCCAAGGGTTGGAGGAGGAACCTCAGGAAGGTTCTCGTCAGGAGCAGGAACCTCGGGTCAGTCCTCGTGAGGAGTTGGGAGGACCGGGGCGATCAAAATCGGGTCTGGATCCATCACTTCTTCGGGAGAATGGGGTAGCCATTTCTGAAACTCCTCCTCAGATATTTCCTCTTTACAGAAATGGATGGCCACATGGATATGCCCCATGTCTAGGTCGGGCAGCACCATCAGAATAATTTCAGCACAATCACCAACCCCTTCGAGACGGATGGAGTCCCTCTCGACCTCCAACTCAAGTTCTCTACTCCTAAGCTCGGCATGGGCCCGTTCTAATTTCTCATCTTTGGCCCGCAGTTTTGATTCAACACTGCATACCTCCACTTTTAGGACCCTGATCTCGGACTGGGCATTCACCAAATCCCTTTTAGCAGCCTCATCATTTTTTCTCTCCAGACTAGCAGAGGATTTAAGAGCTTTGTTTGTTTTAAGGGCATCAACTGCAGCCAGCTCGTGATTTTTTATCATTTCTTCCGTATTAGCCAGCTTGGCTTCCACTTCGGAGAGCCGATTCTGAAGCCTCTAGGCCTGACCGCCCTCGGACAAAATGCTCAAAAGGCGATCCTTATTCTTGGCCATAAGATAGTTCGCCTCCCGAGAAGAAATAAGAGAATCAGAATACAGACTAAGTCAGGAAATCATAACGGGGCGTAAAGGAAAGTGAAGCTACATTGGCCATTTGAGAGAACAACTTTGTAACCACGCCCTCATGAGAGAGGTCTTCATACCTCGGGATCTTCTCCGGAGGGATCGCCTCAGCCAGTTCGTTAAAAACCGGCACCAGGTGAGAGGTGGTCTCCCTAATGTCCTTACCAAAGTCTTCGATGCCAAGGATCAAGAAGCCCTTCCATTTTTTGGAGGCACCCTCTGGCGCCCTATTTTCCTGCCGAGCTGTTTGTGTCCTACTCAAGACCCACTCTTCCTCCATTTCCCGTCTTAGCACGGTCTCCTCGGCGCCAAACGGACGTTTCCTTCTCCTGGAAGGCTTTAGGGGGCTATCAGAGCGGATAGTGTCCATCGGCGGTGCCCCAGAAGGTGAAGACAAGCCTTCAGAGGTCGGCCGTTCTACCTTTTCGGTCACTTTCTTGGTTTCAGAAGTTTCAAGTCATTTTTGAGAGGTTCCGGCCCCACCATGGCCGGTTAGCTTTGTTGCACCGGTCAGCTAATCGAGGTATTTTGGTCTCCTCGACATACCTATAAAGGAAAAGGCAAAAAAGTGGTTAGTACAGGACCTAAAAAAAAGGGAGGGGAAGAAAATCATCATGACAAACGAACATGGAAATCGGTTAGAAGATCAGTAGGAATCTACCTATCCGACCAGGGACCTTCGGAGGAACGGTCTGAATAAGGTCCGACGTAATAAAAGCCGCGTCATTCACCAACTCCCTCCAATGGTCGGCATATCGCCGAGCCCAGTATACCCATCTCCGGACCTGACGGGAGACATTGGGAGCATCCCTCCAACAAGCTGGGAGGAATCAAAGAAGTTAGAAGCCTAGCATAAAAACTAAGGAGAGGAACGATAAGTGTTAGACTCCTAACCTCCCGCTCTGAAGATGTCCGGGACCGAAACATCTTCTGCATATGATCTCAGGACCCGTCCCCAATCTCCGGTGGCCCAGAACCAAAGATCTTTGAAGTTTTTGTTGGAGTCGGGGAGTTTGCCGAAAACATTTGACGAGTCAGCATAGGCGGAAAGGTAGTACCAACCATGGTGAGTTTTTGGGTTGGCCTTCAACCGGTATATTCTCTTCACTTCTTCAAGAGAAGGTTCGCCGAGCCCCGCCCGATGCCAAACTACGTGTAACCCGGCCAAGATCCTCCAGCTATTTAAACTTAATTGGCAAGGGGCAATCTCCATCTCGGCCAGCATCCAGGCAAAATAACGTTGGATTGGTAGCCGGAGTCCACACTCAAAGAAAGCCGGAAGAAGAGCTATCGAACCCTTATCGGGTTGACTAGCCCGATCACATGGAAGAGGGACTTCAATAGCAATATCTATTGGGATATCATAACATTGCTGGAGCAGTGCTAGATCATCCTTAGTTATCTTAGAAGGTCGATCCATGTCCAAATCCGAACAGTCAAGATCACCGGGCTCTAGATCTTTCCGAGGAATTCTCTGATGATAAGAATCTTGTCCAATTTCAGAAGGGGTGAGGGTAGTGTCAAGCTCTTCTACACTGGGTGCTCCCGAGCTCGAGGAGAGCTCTTCAGCAAGGGGAGCCGAAGGTTTAGCAGGACTTACAGAAGAAGACCTGTCGTCAGATATCCTTGATATCCGAGAAGTAAAAAAGGGAAGGTCAATCTACAGCCAATTTCTAAAAACGACCAGGACTTCGCAGCTACCCTAAGTATCCAGGAAGACTAGACCTATGAAGTTCTAAATGCCCTAGCAAACGTACGTCAAACTCAAAAAATCTCTCCTTAAACAAACATTCAAAAAAAACAGCATGCACCAACACAACACAAAAAAAAAAAAAAAAAAGGTCGTTCGGGAAACTTACTTGATCTCTGTTTGGAAACTGGAAGAGTACGTTAAGAAGCTTTTGCTGAACTGAGTCGAACGAGTCGCATTTGAGGAAAGATAATTTTTTTGCAGGTGATGATTTTGCCAAACAGATACAAAGTGATCGATTCATCTTCTTATAGTCACATCAGAATATTTCTAAACCGTCGGATCATGGAAGGATCTCGGATGAGCACCAGGTTTCGACATCGGGAGCAATATAGTAAAGTTGAATGAATGGTTGAGATTGGATATCAGCAATAAATGGATGATTTTGTTCTCTTTCGGTGGGAAACCGACGGATGATTGACAAGTGTCAGGTTCGGGTTAAAACCCTAAAAGTGATTTGATGGGCATTTAAACGGATGTGACGGTTGCGCGTCTCGAGAAGAAGTCTCCGAAAGGGCGATGAGAGGATTTTGTCTTGGCGGGAGAAAAGAAAATCAAACCGAGCGCCTTGTTTGAACCGAGGACATTGTGGCAGCACGCCAGTAATACTTCTCTTTACAAGGGTCAGCCACCACTCCGTCAGAAAGACTACTATTTTTAGTTCCCGGCACCAACTTGTATACTCGTTGGAACCGAGAACTAGGGGACAGATGTTGATGGTATTTTCAGGGCACTATATTATTTAAACAGCACGACAGGGGTACGAAGGTAATTCCCTTCCTGATCGAGGTCAATAATGCCGACCCGACCACATTAGTGTTATAAAAGCCAACAGTAAAAGACCGATCACCTAGTGATAGGTGACCGACCAATTTGGTTCGGACTACCGAGCACTATCAAATCGGTAGCAGCATTCTCAGCTCGAAGGACCGTTGTGACCGACCTCATGAATACAAAGCATATGGCGAGACGTGCTCATGAAGATAATGCATCATATTCTTGCGGTTAAGATGACAAGTTACCCTACTTTCATGGGGAGAATTGATGAGTCATTGTCCTAATAGGATGAAAGAAGTAAAGGTAGTTTCAAATTAGGAATCCTTATGGGAGAAGGAAATTAGTTCGACTGGGAACCCTTGTAAAAGAAGGAATCTGATTTCTGCATTATTATAAATAGGAGGTAGAGTGTGCGTAAGAGGCATGAGAATCAATATCAAGATCATTATGATCAGACTTGTAAAACACAAGAGAAAAGCAGAGCAAGCATATTTCAGTAATAAAAGTATCACCCGTTTTGTGCCCGTGGACGTAGGTTGGATCTGATCCGCCGAACCACGTTAAATTTCCTTGTCGATTGGCGTATTTATCTATCTTTTGCTAAATTTGCTTTTGGTTCCCACTTAACCGAACAAATTCACTATTGAGGGAGGATTGTCTCGGGAGTAATATTCTCATATTGCCCTGAGACCAAAATCAGCCGTCAACAAAATTAAAGTGGGAGACAATTGAGATTAGTCACACCTAATTATACATATTTGGAAAAAGTAGATTAAGCACATTTAAAAGTTGATTACAACTTTTATTAATTAAAAATTGCCTAAGTTTTGCTATAAATAGCAAGCTTTAGGAATGTTTTAATTACAAGTTCAAATACAAGCATAAGCAAATTCTTGAGAGATTAGCCTAAGTTAGAGAAGTATTTAGAGAAGCTTGTGAGGTCTCTACAATATTTCATCTAGGAGAAATCAAGATTGGATCTTGAAGTGAAGCTTGGAAGCATTGGAAACAAGATTGAATCTTGAAGTCAAGCTTGCACACCTTGGAGGTTCTTCAATAATTTCAACAAGAGAAGTAGATTGGATCTTGCATCAAGCTTACTAGGTAATGTTGATCTTCTCCAAAGCTATGTTTATTTGTGTATTAGATGCATGATCACATAGCTTAATGTTGAATAAGGCTAATCAATTGTGTTAGGATACTTTAGAAGTATAAACACAACATGCTTGTAATTAGGTCAAAGATGTTCATGTTGGACATGGAACAATTAATTATAGTTTGGAACTCTAGATTAAAGCTTAGAGCTATGGCTTCCATTCTAGATTCACTTGACCACCTTTAGGTGGACTAGAATTGTTTGCGGGATATTTCGTAATTGGGATTATAAAATGGTTTGTGTAATGGATTCAAAATTTACGCTAATGCGTATTTAGAATAAATTTATGTTTTTGGAAAAATATTTGATATTTTGAAAAATTAGATTTTTATTCTATAACATGTTTTTATGTTGGTTTTGAAATTAAAAATTAATTTTGGGTGTTTTTGAAGTGTTTAGGGAAGACCAGATGCAATTAGGGTAATAGACCCCAATTGCATCAGCTCACTGGAATCCATGGAGATGTGCATTAGAGAAAGCAAATGAAAAGTGAAATAAAAAGGAAGGGGCTGCGCACTACAGTGCCTCGCGCACTGTACACGCGTGCAGTGTGCGCTCACTGTAGCGCGTGTGTCGCACACGCGTGGCGCCATTCACGCGCGTTGAATTTGTTTTCCTTCGTTCGGGAGCTTCCAGACTCTGTTTCAGTCCCGATTTTTTCCTATACACCTGTAATGGAATATAGTATTTCATCAAATGATTTAAAATTACACCCATATTTGATATCCATAGGTTAAACCCATTTCCACTGCTCGGGCACCACCGATCCGACCCTAGGGGTTCCACAACTGCCCTAACAGAATGGTATCAGTAGCAAAGGCTTAATCACACAACACATATTTTGAATCTATGCCATAAAAATTTTAATTTAATTATGCATAAGACATATTAGATATGTATTGCATGTTTTAAATTAAAACTTTGACCTAATTAAGTTAATGACTTGATTGTCATAAATCTTCTGTGATTAGGTGATTACTTTTAAGTAATAGTATTAATAATGTTGGAGCATTATTGGATGGTCCGTCTTGTCAATACGGAGATGAATGAGTTCTTACTACTTATATCCAATATCGTCATTAGTGTGAGGGTATAAGTGCTCGGAACTTAAGTCGCTCGGTAAAATATTAGATGTAGCGTGATGAGTTAACGTAGTCATCCAATATCTTCATTAGTGTGGGGGTGTACATACGAAGCTCATTAGTGCACATTGACAAGTATACACCTAGAACAAGTCTTAATCCAATATCATCATTAGTGTGAGGATAAGAAACGGTTCAGGATCAAACCAGGAGTCACATGAAGTGATTAACCTTGAAGGTCTACCTAATGAGTTTACAAAGGCCAATATCATCATTAGTCTGAGGTTGGAGTAAATGTCATGGGATCCACTTCCCGCTATGAAATTTTGATATTTTTATTTTTCCGTTAAAGGAGATTACGGAATTACGTAAAGTAGTGGGAGGGCACTGATAGATTTAAAATTTCATAATCAATTAGTGTTATCACTTTTGAAATGAAAATTATTCTGTTACTACTCAAAAATATTATCTTGTTGATGGATGCCGCTAATCCATTGATGAAACTTTTGGATTCCAATAAGCTAAAAGGAGCCGAGAACTATTTCGAATGGGAAATGAACATACGCCTTGTCTTGGAGTATGAAAAGTTGACTTATGTCACTATCAATCCACTGCATGTTGATATCGATCCTGACTTCACTCCAGAAGAGCGAGAAAATTTTGATAGATGGAATGATGATAACCTAAAGGTGAAATCCTACATCTTAGGATCGATGGTTCCAGATTTGCTGAGACAGTACATTGAAGTACCGGATGCTTGGAGCATCATGCGAACACTCAAGGAGTTGTTCGACGTAAATCAAGAGATGGAACTTTATCAAAGGTCTAAGGAACTGTTCCTGTTGAAATCAAGGAGGGAAGAGCTGTCAGCACTAATGTTTTGAACATGATTGACCAAATTCGATATCTTGAACGACAGGGCATTGTGTTTGATGAAAGGCTAGGCCGTAATTTGATTCTGTCTTCTTTGTCTGGTTCTTATGCTGGTTTTGTATTGAATTTCCATATACATTCGATGCAAGCCACATACGAAGAACTTCATAACATGCTACGCACGACTGAGCAAGATTTGAAGAAAGGCAACCCCACATTGTATCTCCACAGTGGAGCTGGCTCTTCAAAGACTTCTGGGAAGTCAAAGAAAATTAAGATGGGGAAGAAGAAGATATCAAAGAAAAACTCCAAGAAGCGCAAAGGCGCAAAACCGAAAGTAGCTCGTGATCAATGTCTACAATGTAAGAAGTTTGGACACTGGAAGAATGACTGTCCAGAGCTTAAAACATGACCCTCATGTACGCTTTGTATTTTTCCAATTATTGACATCTCATTAGCCTTAGATGCAAATAGTGGATGGGTGTTAGACACTGGCAGTCCCACTCATATTTGCAATTCCCTGCAGGAAATGAGGGTTAGACGAAGGCTGAATAAAGGGGAGATCCAGCTAAGAGTTGGCAATGGCGAGAAATTGGATGTCAAGGCCATATGAACTGTTGTTCTAGGTCTTCCAAATGGATGTAAATTAGATTTGCATGACTGTTATTATATTCCCTCACTTATCAGACAAATAATATCACTGCCTATATTAGATAAAGAGGGATATAAAATAAACATTAATGATGAAACTTTATGTTTGTGTGATAAAGAAAATTTATTAAAATGTGAATGTTCTTTATCAAACGGTCATTATTTTTTGGAAACATGTAGAGATGTCTTTAATATAGAGAAAAATACAAGTAGGAAGTCTGAACTAAATAATACTGAATTATGGCATATGAGATTGGGCCATATAGATGTTAGACGTCTATCTAAATTGGTGAATGATGGTTTGATTGAAAATATTACCTTAGATCCTTATCCGATTTGTGAGTCATGTATCCAAGGAAAGATAACAAAGGCCTCATTTCAAGGTGACACCGTGCTGGAGATTTACTGGAGCTAATACACAGTGATGTGTGTGGTCCATTAAATCATGCCGCTCATGATGGTTCCACATACTTTGTGACTTTCACAAATGGCAAGTCTAGATATGGATATGTCTATCTGATGAAACATAAGTCGGAAACATTTGACAAGTTCAAAATATTCCGAAACGAAATAGAAAAACAAACCAGTAAATTTATCAAATGACTTAGATCAGATCGAGGCGGTGAATACATGAGTGAAGAATTCAAAAATTATTTAAGGGAGAATGGAATTCTCGCCCAATATAGCCCACCAGAACACCTAACACAATGGAGTGTCTGAGCGTATAAATCATACTTTATTGGATATGGTGCGATCCATGATGAGCTATACAGATCTTCATTATTTCCTTTGGGGTTATGTTTTACAAACCGTTGCCTACATACTTAATAGGGTTCCATCGAAAGCTGTTTTTATGACCCCCTATCAGATATGGTTCGGTAGAAATCCATGTCTTAAGCATTTAAAGATTTGGGGTTGTCCTGCATACGTTAGAATTGCGCAGCGGGATAAACTAGCACACATGGGGTATAAATATAGGTTCGTTGGATATCCTGATAATTCCATGGGATATAAATTCTACGATTTCGAACAATGAAATATATTTTTTGCTCGCTTTGAAACTTTTCTTGAAAAGCAATTTTTAAGAGAAAATGAGAATTGTAGAGAGATTAAACTTGATGAGTTTAATCCCAATATTAAGGAACCTGAGATGGAACCAAAGATCCAACT
Source organism: Zanthoxylum bungeanum (assembly GCA_019454045.1). Classification (NCBI taxonomy): domain Eukaryota; kingdom Viridiplantae; phylum Streptophyta; class Magnoliopsida; order Sapindales; family Rutaceae; genus Zanthoxylum; species Zanthoxylum bungeanum. Next base: position 74,261 of record SKCR01037294.1, read on the forward strand.
AGGTGAAGGATCTACAACACAGGTTCTACGTAAGTCGAATAGAATATCAAGGCCTCCTGAGAGACTATTTTTAACATCTGATGTGAGCCTTGATGTTCTCCTCTTGGAGGAAACAGATCCGACTACGTATAAGGAAGCGATATTGGATATCGATTCGGGAAAATGGCAGGAAGCCATGAAATCCGAAATGGAATCAATGCACGCCAATCAAGTCTGGGACTTAGTTGAACTTCTTGAAGGAGTTAAACTTATTTGTTTTAAATGGGTTTACAAAAGGAAGCGAGGGCCCGATGGAAAGGTGGAAACCTTTAAGGCCCGACTGGTAGCGAAAGGTTACACTCAACGTCCTGGGATTGACTATGAGGAAACTTTTTCACCAGTAGCCATGCTAAAATCCATTAGGATTCTTTTAGCCATTGCTACATATCACGACTATGAGATATGGCAGATGGATGTGAAAACCGCTTTCCTAAATGGATTCCTTGAAGAAGATATCTATATGGAACAACCAGAGGGTTTCATATCCAGTGAGACTTCAAACTTGGTTTGTAAGCTCCAAAAGTTTATTTATGGACTTAAACAGACATCCCGAAGCTGGAATCGTCATTTTGATAAGATAATTAGATTATCAAGATTCATCAAAAATGAGGAAGAACCATGTGTTTATAAGAAAGTTAGTGGGAGCATGATAGTTTTTCTAGTCTTGTATGTAGATGACATTCTTATCATAGGAAATGATATAGGGATGATGCAAAGTGTGAAGGCCTACCTTTGCAAGAACTTCTCCATGAAAGATATGGGTGAAGCTTCCTATATACTAGGTATAATGCTCTACTGAGATAGAGTTAGGAAGCTTATAGGGTTGTCACAATCGACGTACATAGACAAAATGTTAGAAAGGTACAATTTTACCAACTGCAAGGCAGCAAATGTACCTTTCCGATACGGCATACATCTTTCGAAGAAAATGGCACCTCAAACTGAGGAAGAGAGAGTTATGATGTCTAACTTGTCATATATTTCTTGTATTGGAAGTATAATGTATGTTATGTTATGTACTAGACCTGACATCAGTTTCGGCATCATTGTGACCAGCCGATATCAATCTGATCCAGGTAATGATCATTTGACAGCCGTGAAACATATCCTAAAATATCTTAAAGGCACCAAGGATAAGTTTCTGATATATGGAGAAGATGAACTATAAGTTAAGGGTTATACAGACTCCGACTTCTAGGGAGATCCAGATGATATAAAATCTACATCATGATACATATTTACCCTTAACGGTGGTGTAATTAGTTGGCGTTGTTTAAAGCAAGGCTCAACAGCTGATTCCACCACTGAGGCGGAATTTATAGCGGCTTCAAAAGCTGCTAAAGATACTGTTTGGATTAGAAATTTTATCACAGAACTTGACGTTGTGCCTAGTATTTCGGATTCGATCCGATTATACTATGATAATAACGGAGCCATCACGTAGGCTAAGGAGCCGAGGGCGCATTCCAAGTCTAAAAACGTGGAAAAGAAATATCACGTAATTAGAGAGATAATTGAACGAAAAGACATAGTGGTCTTAAAGGTTTAAGGACAAGACAACATAGCAGACCCGCTTACAAAGGCCTTACCTCCTAAATTATTCGATAAACATGTGGAGGAGATGGGACTACAGTACCATCCAGATTGGCACTAAGCAAGTGGGAGTTTGATGGAGTTGGTGCTTGGAGTGCCAATCCGAATTGTACATTTTAATATTTATTAATAAAATAACTATATTTTTCATTTCATACCCTATTAATGGTATTGTCATTACGCGTATTAAATTGATGTATCATTATGCTAAGAATGACATCGACATTAGAATAGTTTTGACACTAGGTGTAAACTATTCTTAAAGTAAATATTCCTAGTCGTTGGTTTTGGAATAAGGTCGAATTCCTATAACCTAGAAGACTAGCACATGTCGTATATTGGAATTGGAGTTCCAATGGTTTAACGCGATGTACCATGAGTTTTGGAAACTCGTATAGACATATGGGTATTCGTTGGAGCGAATACTGAATGACTCATTGGTGATTCCTAATAGTTGGAAGTACACACCATCGTCAATAGGAATCTCCTCGAGTCGAGTAGCATATGTAATCCTTTGACTATAGGATAGCATTGATTTTGTGTGAGATCCTCCACACTTAGATGCCATGTATGTCAGAAACCTTTCATGGTCTGGCCTCTAGATGTTCGTTGGGTGTGGACCGATGTACACAGTAATCAAGTACGAAGCAAGATAGGATCTGCCGGCCCATATGTGTACTAAAAGGGGTTTAGGTATCCATGTTAGTAAAGTCACGATTCTTAAATCTTTGGCCAAAGTCGATCACCTATGGTAGATCGCATCAGTTATGAAGAATCGTGGACATGTCGACATGAGATGTGCGTCTTGGAAACTTGACGGTATATTCTATGTTTCCTAAGCACAACTCGGATAGCCTACGACGGAGGGATTGTTAAACATATGTGATGACCTCGACTTGTATAGTTCAGAAAGGTCGTTCGTGTTCTTCGCGAATTCGGAGGTGGCCGAATTGCGTACATATTAGCTAGGCTTATATGACGAACTTATCTGAACTTAGAGAGTCCCAATATGAAGTGTACTCATTGAGCACTTGGGTAGCCGATTATTTTTGATAAAATATAAAATTCGATATTATAATTATCAACTAAGATAATCAAGTGTTATTGGATAACATTGATTATTTACTTTGACCTAATTGGATTAATTCAATAATTACACAAGGGCTTAATTGTAAAATCATAATTATCTCTACCATTTGAGGATGTTATGGTAATTGTAAGTATGTAATAATAGGTGGTTTTGGCTTGATTTAATTGGATTAAATCAAGGTGGCAAACATTTAACTAATCTATTTCCTAATCTTTGGCTTGATTTAATTGTATTAAATTAAAGTGGGAGACAATGGAGATTGGTCACACCTAATTATACATATTTGGAAAAATTAGATGAAGCCCACTTAAAAATTGATTACAACTTTTATTAATTAAAAATTTCCTAAGTTTTGCTATAAATAGCAAGCTTTAGGAATATTTTAATTACAAGTTCAAATACAAGCACAAGCAAATTCTTGAGAGATTAGCCTAAGTTAGAGAAGTATTTAGAGAAGCTTGTGAGGTCTCTACAACATTTCATCTAGGAGAAATCAAGATTGGATCTTGAAGTGAAGCTTGGAAGCATTTGAAACAAGATTGGATCTTGAAGTCAAGCTTGCACACCTTGGAGGTTCTTCAATAATTTCAACAAGGAGAAGTAGATTGGATCTTGCATCAAGCTTACTAGGTAATGTTTGATCTTCTCCAAAGCTATGTTTATTTGTGTATTAGATGCATGATCACATAGCTTAATGTTGAATAAGGCTAATCAATTGTGTTAGGATACTTTAGAAGTATAAACACAACATAGCATGAGCTTTGGTCTGAGCCCGGACATGAGCAGGCAGTTGATCATGAGCTTTGGAAGACTCATCGAGATGATAACTTTACCGCTTAATCTGTCATGCTTGCCGCAATGACCCTTCAATTTCATCATCATAACAAAGGATTGGATCTTTATAACATGATGCTGAAATTGAAAAACCTTTACAGATCTAATCTTAGATCTCATAAGTACGAATTGCAAAAGAAGCTCTTCCGCTCGCGTATGTCAGGGGTTACATCTATCGAGCACTATGTATAGAAAATGATTTCTGACATCGAACAGCTAGGTCAGTTGGGCATAACCTTCGAGGCCGAGACTTCTGTAGATTTGATCTTACAGTCTCTGCCCGACTGTTGGGGCGGGTTCATCATGAACTATGATATGATGAACTAAGAAAAAACTCTTGGAGAGTTAATGGCGATGCTGAAAGAAGCAGAGCCAGAACTTCTGAAGGGCAAGAAGCATGAGGCGCATCTTACTTCGACATATCAGAAGACCAAGGCTTGGCCGAAGGCTTCTAGAGGTGTGAAGAAAAAGAAGAAAAATGGCAAGACCAAATCATCACAGTCTTCTAGGAAGATTAAGGACAAATCCCAAGACGTCTGCCTACATTGTGGCAAATGGGGTCCTGGAATTGTGACTGCCGTGAGTACAAGGCGGACTTGAAGGAAGCAAGGACGGGCAAGGCTCCGGCCTCAGGTATGTTTGTTATTAAAATAAACATGTCCACTATTGATTTTAAAAATTGGATTTTTGATTCTGGATATGGTACTCACATATGTACTGATGTGCAGGATCTGCAGATTAGCATGAGACTGACTTTAGGAGAGATCGACCTGCGAGTTGGAAACGGGACGAGAGTCACTGTTTTGGCCGTAGGAACCCATGTTTTGAATTTGCCATCCGGGCATGTAATTACATTAGGTGACTGTTATTATGTACCTAGTTTGACTAGAAACATCATCTCTGTATCTAGTTTAACCTGATGCGGGTATACCTTTGTATTTCGGAACACTTGGTGTTTTGTATATAAAGATGATGTTTTGATATGTACAACATATGTTAATAATAGTCTTTATATTTTGAATATAAACCAATCTCAAACATATAACATGACAAATAAAAGGCTCAAATTGAGTAAAACAGATGAGACTTAATTGTGGCATTGTCGTCTGGGACAAATTAACAAGACTCGTATATCCACTCTTTCAAAGAATTGATACTTGGACGGATTTGATCCTAATTCATATGACGTCTGTGAAATATGTTTATTAGGCAAAATGTCTAAAACACCTTTTAGTGGTAAGGGTGTACGTGCCACCGAACTGTTAGCCTTCATTCATAGTGACGTATGCAGACCCATGTTTAGCCAGGCTAGAGATGGATATGAATGCTTCGTAACCTTTACGGATGATGCATCGCGTTATGGTTATGTGTATCTTATGAAACACAAGTCGGAAACTTTTGAGAAATTCAAATAGTTTCGACACGAAGTAGAAAAATAGACCGGCAAAAGTATTAAAATATTATGGTCAGACCGTGGTGGAGAATACTTAAGCAATGAGTTTCTGGATTACTTAAAAGAATATGGTATTATTTCACAGTGGACTCCTCCCGTAACACCTCAATTGAACGATGTGTCCGAATGGAGAAACCGAACTTTGTTGGACATGGTAAGGTCCATGATGAGTCGCACTAAGCTACCAATTTCGTTCTGGGGATACGCATTGAATAGTGCAATACTTATTTTGAATAAGGTTCCGTCAAAATTTCTTGGACAGACTCCATATGAAATATGGACAGGAAAGAAACCGGATTTCTCATTCCTGAAGATTTTGGGATACTGGGCATACGTTAAACGTTTGGATGGTACCAAACTAGAATCCAAATCGGATAAGTGCATATTTGTAGGTTATCATAGGGAAACCAAATGATATTACTTCTACAACCCACAAGAGAACAAAATATTTGTTGCTCTTCATACAGTTTTCCTCGAAACGAAATTCATAGATGCAGTGGTAAGTGGGAGGAAAGTAGAACTCGATGAAAATCGGAGTGATACTGTTTCTGGCACCGACCCTTCTCGAAACACCAGTAGTCCATCAGGGATGAAACTGTTCCACAATCTTCTAATTCACAATAACCGCGTAGGTCAGAGAGAGTCAGAAAATAACCTGAGAGGTATGGGTTTCTGATCTCACCTCATGTAGATATTAATCTTATTGAGGATAATGAGCTGGCTACATATGAGGAAGCGATACAAGGTATCGACTTCTCTTTATGACAAGAAGCCATGAAGTCCGAAATGGATTCCATGTATACCAACCAAGTTTGGACACTGGTTGATTCACTAGAAGGCGTTAGGCCGATTGGTTGTAAATAGGTCTTCAAGAGGAAAACAGACATGGATGGCAACATACAAACGTACAAAGCTAGGCTTGTAGTGAAAAGGGTATCGTCAATGACATGGTGTCGATTACGATGAAACTTGTCACATGTTTCCATGATGAAATCCATTCGGATAATTCTTACTATTGCTGTATATTTCGATTATGAAATATGGTAGATAGACGTCAAAACCACTTTCCTTAACGAAAACCTTTTGGAGGATGTTTATATGCAACAGCCTGACGGGTTTGTCATGCCAAACATGCAAACAAGGTTTGCAAGTTAAATCGATCCATTTATGGATTGAAGCAAGCATCGCGTTCTTGGAACCAATGTTTTGATGAGATCATGAAAGAATATGGTTTCATTCAAAACGAAGATGATTCTTGTATATATAAGAAGGTTAGTGGGAGTGCACTGACATTCGTTGTCCTATATGTTGATGATGTATTGCTTTTAGGCAATGACATTCCCATGCTACAATCGGTGAAAGCTTGGCTTTCATTAAAATTCTCCATGAAAGACCCGAGAGAAGCAGCCTTTATTCTGGGAATAAGGATCTACCGGGATAGATCTAGAAAGCTGCTTGGACTCTCCCATAGCTCGTACATTGACGAATTGTTGAAGAGATTCAACATGGATCAGTCCAAGAAGGGGCTTCTTCCAGTATCACATGACGTCTTTCTATCTAAGGACATGTGTCCTAAAACTCAAGATAAGAGAGATTCAATGAATCAGATCTCGTTTGATACTGTAGTCAGATCGATCATGTATGTCATTATATTTACGCGACCTGATGTCTCGTATACTTTGAGCATGTGCAGTCGCTATCAGGTCGATCCAGGTAATGGTCACTGGATTGATGTAAAGAACATCCTTGAGTATCTTAGACGAACTAAGGATGCTTTCTTAGTCTATGGAGATGGAGAACTTAAGGTGACTGAGTTCACCGATGCAAGTTCCCAAACCGATAAAGACGACTATAAGTCGCAATCAGAGTACATAATTTTATTTGAATAACGGAACAGTGAGCTGGAAATCTTCCAAGAAGGATAATGTTGTCGATTCAACAATAAAAGCGGAATACATTGTTGCGGCTGAGGCAGCAAAACAAGCATTTTGGATCTATAAATTCCTAATTTGATTAGGAGTAGTTCTGTTAGCAGTTGAGCTGGGCTACAACACAGGCTAAGGAACCACAGTCTCATCAATGATCCAAGTATGTACTTCGACGGTTTCATCTGATTCGTTAGATCACACATCGTGGCGGTGTGAAGATCGAAAAGATCGTTTCGAATGATAACCTTGCAGATCCGCTGACGAAAGCTATATCTCAGCAAAAGTTTGAGCGACCCGTACATAGTTCAGATGTTGGACACTTGAGTGATTGGCTATAGGCCAAGTGGGAGATTGTTGGACAATTATGACCCATAACATCACTATTTGTAAAAGACATGGTGTTTTTGTACAAATTAACTATGTGACAAAGGAAATTACTCTTTTATCATTTTGTAATTGGATTACTTGGATATATAAAAGATAAAAGTCCATATGATTAGTACAAGATTAATAAGATATGAGACAATATTAATCCATGAAATATTTAATCATTAAATATCCATAGTCATAGTATTATCGAGACTGGATATCGATAATGCAGAATAGGCTAGTATTACACTTGTGCGCGTTATGGAAGCTTAACGACATAGTTCTCATATATTTAAGTATTGGATACTTATGCAAGTGTGATAGGAGGTTCTGTCAGCCATTGGACTGGGAACAGCTTCGCTCTGGATAGACCACTCGGAGTCCCATTGGTATTATGACGATGTGTCTATAGGAATCCGAATCATGGAAGGTGTATGTGGTCTTAACCTGAGACTTGCATCGCTAATACTTGCGACAATCAGTATACTTTGGTTTTGGTCGTCCAGAGCTTTAACAGGTTCTGTGTATGCCTCTTCTGGGTTTACTGAGAATCGTAGTGTATTGGGTGTGATGTCAAGATGGAAGTATCACTTCAGTCATATGGAGATGATGATCACGCAGGATACAGAACTAGTACTCTTAAATGCTGCAGCTATCGGGATAGTATGACTAGGTCATGATTATCCGATTACAGAGACTAGTTGCTAGTGATCTGATATATGCTTCATACGGGGCAGACACAATTCCAGCCATAGGCCTAACATGTGACATCTGATACTGAATCGTATTACGCAATACATTATATACTACGCCTGATACATATTATATTCTTCGTTGAATATTTCTGGAGAATTGGGTAGGCACGGTGCTTTGCTAGAAGCCAATCATGTCTTGTAAATCGGTGAGAACGTGGTACGTGGTACGCACGTGTCGAATAGTCCGACAACCGTATTTACTGCCAACATATCCAAAGATCTCTTGGGTCGCTTCTCAAAGATTCTCCGATGATATTTGACTCGAACATAATTAATCTGGGATTAATTATGAGAGAGAAAATTAATTCGGGATTAATTGCGGCAATAATTTATCTGGGATTAAATTCGTTTAGAAGAGAGAACGCGATTAATTTAGAATTAATTGATTAAATAATATATTGGATATATTAATTGAAAATAGATTTCAACGCGGAATTAAAATTGGATTTTAATTCGGGCGAACGAATTAATTTGGAATTAATTCATAAGCGACTTTTCGTAATAATTTTGCTGGGCATTATTATTTAATTAAATTAGATTTAATTACGTCGCGACGGAAAATTCGTTTAATCGGATTAAATGAACCCGAGCCCAAAGTGTGTTGTGTAAGCCAACTAGATTTGGAATTAAATGGGTGGGACCCATGACTTACATCACTTGTCACTATTTATGATGTAAGTAGTTGGCAAAAAGTAAATTGGATTTATTACACATCACACCTACCAAGTCAACACAAGTTTTGGAAACAAGTTTTTAGAAAACAATATGCACCCCTCTCTTTCTTCTTGAAGTCGTAAGCTTCTCTTCTCTCCATTGAAGTTTTGTTGTAAAATTTCAAGTAAGCTAGCACTTAAAGGAGTTGAATGAGGTGTTAGAGAAACTCACCCAAGTGTTGGAAACACTCTACAAAGCTTGGAGCTTTAACATTCAAGGATAAATTTTTGAAATTCCTCAACCGATCATTGTAAGTATTTCCGCAACTTCTTTGATTAATTCACACTAGAATCATGTTTAGGATCATTGGGACGTTTTGAACACACTTACACTGATAGGGTAGTAGATGTATGTGCCTAAATTTAACATTGCTCTATTGGCCACATGTCACCATTCTAATGAATCTTTCACAACAATTTTCCTTAAGTGGAACTATAAATTTGTTCGTGATCCCAATGTAATAGCATTCGAGAGTAACATCACTCGAAATGGGAGCACTTCGGAAAGAGAGTACTCTGGAATAAGAGTACTCTGGGAAAAAGAAGTATTCTGGAACATGAGTACTCCGAAAAGATATCACTCTAAAATAGGAATACTCCGGGAAAATAAGTATTTTGGGAAGGGAGCACTCCCGAATATGAGTATTCTGGAATATAAGTATTCTGGAACGAGAGTACTCTGAAAATTTTCGTAACTATTTCGTACTCTGGAATGGAAAACTCTGATCCTAAATCAAATATTACAGAGTACATGATGCCACCACTTAAGACTAGTAAACTTTAATGACAATGCACGTTAACTTAACATACAAGATAAATTAAGTATGTACAGTGACAAATGTTACAACACCTAAATATTTCATCATGTATTATGACAAGTGTACACCATGCCGATTAGTAACCAGTCCATCATTGGACACGTGTTGACACATTCACCTAAAATTTCCTATATAATCCAATGAACTTGAAAAAAATGAGGAGGTTTTTTTGGGAACATAAAGAGATAGGAAAATGTTCACTAAAATATTAAAGAAATACGAAAAATAAATATAGAAAAATTCTTGCAAGGAAAAGAACTATAAATTAAATTTCAAACAAAAAGGATAAAACACTAAAAAGGAAAATTCTAACTTAAGCTTTGGAGTGCTAATCTTGCAGGAAGCTTTTATTGGAACATCGAGCACGTATTTCCCGGCCCATATCAGAATTGGATTTTGGAGAATGATCGTGATTTTCACATATTACGCAAGCGCACATATAGCTCAAGTAGTATAAAAAAATATCGATCTCTCGATGATTTATCAGCTATTTTACTAATTATTAGAACTAACTACTTATGATTATCTAATTAATATTTAAGTAGAAGTTGATTTGGATTAAACTAATGCTAAAGAAAATAAAGTTAATTTATGAAAATTTCAAAGGCAATCAATGAGAGAGAGATATCCAGGGATGTGAATCCACCCAATATTATTCTATAGATGAATTGGTTTTCATGAATTGATTTTCACACGTTACGCAAGCGCACGTATCGCTCAAGTAGTATAAAAAGTATTGATCCCTCGAGGACTTATCACATACTTTACTAATTATTAGAACTAACTACCTGCGATTATTTAATGGATATTTAACTAGAAGATGATTTGAATTAAACTAATGCTAAAGAAAATAAAGTTAATTTATGAAATTTCAAAGGCAATCAATGATAGAGAGACATACAGAGTTATGAATCCACCCAATATTATTCTACAGATGAATTGATTTTCCCCTACTCGTGTAATAAATTGACTTATTAACCTGGAACATAAAGATATCCACAAGTCTTTTTCGATAGTCATGTGCATATATTCAGAGTAAATTAATTAACTACATTTCTATATCAACTAATTAACGCCAAATTCATTGAAATCAGGTTCCAATTATGGCTACACATGCCCTATTGATATATTTCTATCCTGGAAAGAAATCTCTAAAAAGATCATATGCTGTTGAATTTAAGGCTAAACCTAAATTTTTTTTTCAAGTTCAATTAAGTTTACCAAATCATTTTTATTGGTGATCAAACAACAAGAGGCATTAAGAATAAGATTCAATAAATAAGCCAAAGTATCACACAAGATATAAGAAAAATCAATTTATAAACTCAAAATATTAGGTTTCATCACAATCTCATACTAAAGATTTAGTTACAACACATGATCAAAAATCTAAATAGACATTCAATAATAAACAAAACATTATGGAAGCAAAGGAAAGAAGAAATTATGTCGAGATTGGAAGTCTTTCACTCCATACTGTTGAGTTTTTATGTTGTGTTCGCTTGTTGTAATTCGTCTTCTCTCAAAAATATCTTTAGAGGCTTCAAAATATGTTATAGGCTTCCCCCTAGGTTTTGGGATGAACTTATGTTTATATAGGAGGTCCTGAAGGTCTTTCTAATCAAAAATCGGATCCAGAATGAACCGGGGCCGCATCTTCAGTGACGCAACGCGCTTATGTGAGTCTTAACACGCGACAGTAACTTTCGGCATGTCACGACGTGCCAGGGTGGGCGTCGCGATGCGCCATCGAGTAAAGCTATTTGTCCATTTTTTCTTCATACACGCGATCCAGCATTAAGACGCGCGTTTGAATCTGAATGTGCTCCAATTTACTCCGTATTTTGCTGTTTTCATCCCTAATTGATTCAATTGTGTCTCAATATTATTTTAACTCGTAAAATACACCCGAAACACATCAAATCATTCATAAAACTCAAGACAACACATAAAACGTTAAGTTAAAGGGGCGGGAAAATATATGCATATTGGCCACTCATCAGGGAATCAAGCCTAAAACACATTGAGATGTATGGAATCTTACCACCCATTCCAACCGCCTTCAATAGGTAATAAAAAAATTAATTGTAGAAATTAAATGTCGTGTGACGCGATGAGAAAGCTTAAAAATGTTTAACTTATTTATATATATTTTTGTCGGATTATCTGTGATATAATTCAAAAATTAATCGGATAATATAATATGTTTTATTGTTGTAATAGAGTTCTTATTTAATATATTTATTAATTTAATTTTATAATTTAATAGTATTTTATAATTCTAATAGGATAGTATAATATGCTTTCTTATTATAATACGGTTCTTATAAAATTATAATATGTATTTTTATTGTAATAGGTTTTTTATTTAATAAAAAATAATTATAAAAATATTTTAATTTTATAATTTAATAATAAAAAATTAATTGTAGAGATTAAGTGTCACATATGTTATTTATTTTATTGAGAGATTATAATATGTTTTCTTATTATAATATGTTTCTTTATTTAATTTATAATTTAATAATAATAAATTAAAATATTAATTATCAATTAATTAAATTAATAAGTTTCTTACTTTAATACTAGTAGATTATGTTTTTATATTACAATAGGTTTTTTATGTTAATAATTTATTTATTTTTAATTTTATAATTTAATAATAAAAAATTTTTGATATTAGATTAATTGCAGATAATTTAATAGCATTTTTTATTTTAATGTGATACTATAATATATTTTCTTATTATAATAGAATTCTTATAAAATTATAATATGTATTTTTATTATAATGTGATTTTATTTAATAGATTTATTGATTTAATTATATATATATATAATTTCCAAAATATAATCACTCGAATTATCACATTAAATAACACAATTACGGTTTTTTCAGTGGAATATAATCACTCGAATTGGATTTCTTTGCATTTTTCATCGATTTAGTTCATTTTTTGTTGACATTTATTTTTTGTTTCAGGGGTAATTCGGGAAAAAACACTCATCGAACAAACTTCCCTCAACTGTGAATTTGTTTGGTTTGTTGGGAACCAAATGCAAATTGGCAAAACATAGAATACACACATATAAACAAAAGATTTAATGTGGTTCGGCTGAATAGATCCAACCTATGTCCACATACACAAGGGAAAATAAAGTTTTTATTACTTGATCGGGTCTGACCAACCTCTTTTGTTTCTCTAGCTCGGTATTCTTTTCTCGTTATTACAAGTGTTTAATGAAATTACTTAACCCTTTACAATGACCTTTTAATCTCTTTATATACTATGGCAAAAAACATTGTTACGCTATCTTTGTAACAATATTTTTATGACGTCGGCCACATTGTTAAATCATTATTGCCTAGGCTCTCTTCCCCATTTATCCTACGGATTATAGCCCAGCCGCCTGACACAGCTACGACCTGCCACCTGACACATCTACTCTAATCCGTTCAATTCTCATTAAATCAATGCCATTTTTGGTAACTGTTACACGTCATGCCACAGCGCCAGACAATATTTTATCCACTCTTATGTGATAGCGTGTGTCAGTCAATATACTTGCAACCCTGCTCTGTCCCATCAGTCGTTGGCCTAATTCTATTCTCATCAATGTTTGGGGAACCCAAATTTCCGTTTAAGGCTTACGTCGCCTGGACTTGAACATAATGTCATTACCCCGACCTACCTCATCGGGTCAACAAGTTGAGATAATCGATTGTGAACCGAAATGACCGACCTACCTCCTTAGATCGGTGCTGAAATATTCACTCCCCTTATCTTTCCTGAACATCCTTTCAAATCGATTCGGTTATCAAGTGTCAAACTGACTTTGGCCTTCCTGTTGGGCTGGATGTCTATGCCTCTTGGGCCTGGACCATTTGTTTAGAAAGTGGAAATCCCTTCTATACCATTCTTCTTACTCTGGCTTTCCTCGGGTCAAGAAATCACCATCAACAATTTTAAAAAATGGAATGAATTGAAACCAAACTAAACCCCTCTTTTTTTTCTTTTTTTTTTTTCTAATAAAAAAGTAATCTCTTTTGCTTTTAACAATTCAAACCAAATATAAACTGATCTTACTAAATCAAAAATGTACTGAGGTATTCTAATCCAACTAGCTTAGAGACCCGCACATTACATATTATATTTAAGTGGATTTTAGTTTCATTAATAAATAATTTATTTATCTTACCTAAAATCTTATTTCATCGGAATATGAAATCTGAAGATAATGAATCACTGTTAAATCTTGATAATAAAAATGAATATGAAGATCAATGAAGATAAAAGCGATATTAATATCATTATTGAACAAAATTAAGATAAAAACTCAAAAATTCAAACCATCTGATGAACCTTTCGATAATATTAAAAATATACATACATACTATAGAAACTCTACATATAAACTGATGTTATTATAATACCGCATCAAATAGATGACTATTACTGTTCATCAAAATATCTTCCAACAAAGCCAAAAAAATTGAAATAATATGGAATTAGCTTTAAACGCCGGAGCAATTATGTAATCGATGAAAACCATTAATTTTTGCCATAAAAAAATTCACAAGTAATTAATATATAAAATAACTAAATATTATTCGAAGAAGTAAACACTCATCACACAAAAAATTCAGGTGCCTCGGCAACCTTTTGATCATGCAAATATGTGTAAAGAGATGAAGCATCATAAGCTATAAAAGTTTTCCAAGAAAATAGAATTATATGTAAAATTCCGTGAGAAGAATAAAATATTGGAACATTATATATATATATATATATATATATATATATATATATATATATATATATATATATATATATATATAATCGCTTCAGGTCCGGACGTCCGGATGCGTATTTTATACAATAAAGTAATGTTGCTTTATGAATCAATTCATAAGGCATAAAATAACATTATTTTATTGTATAAAACACCCACCCGGATCATCCAGACATGAAAATTATTCTCTATATATATATATAATATAGATAAAATCTAAGGTGAGCCTTCTTTTTATAGTCAAATAAACATAAAGTAAATTAAGTATATAGTTAATAGATACATAATGATGGATCATAACTACTTAGAAGATAGTGGGAGTTATAGGAATATATAAGATTGGTGTGTGATCAAAAGTCTTACATGTATTGAACCAAATTTCACCAAACACGTCTTCCATATTCTATATTTAATTTCAACTCAACTAAAACTTATTCATTTAATACATTTCCCCAAATAAGAAGAGTTCACAATTTATCTTAGGATTAAGGAGAACCGACTTTTTTTCTACCTTTATATATAATAATAGATAATATATATGTTAATAATTAACCCGCATATTTATATAACATTTGTTAATGGTAAAAATCAGTATGTGAATCAAGCAGTATAAGCCAGGGACAGAAGTGGAATTTCCCCTTTTGGTCGATGTTCGGAAAGTATGAGCCACTTCTCGGCTCAGTAGGGGTCCGGATACGACCTCCCAGATGAGACCGACCATAATATGTGCTTTGATGCGGTTTTCATAAACCGACCACATCAGCTCGTTAGCTCGGTTCAGACCTATTTTGCTTCCTTTTTAGTAAGACGAAGGGCTCGGACATTTCAGGACATGACGGAAGTAGTTCAATGAGTTCGGCGGATTATGTGGTCGACCACTTAGCAACCGACAGAAGCCTTGAGTTTATGATTCCCCTTTACACGTGTCATCTCCCGGAAACACCCACCAGACTGTCATCATCACTAATTACATGTGGCAGTAAAGAGTCAGATTGATGCGATGGGATGTCAGAGGGCAGGCTTACTTTCGGCAAGAACAGACCTAGGGTAGAGAACTTATTAAATGAGGAAAGTGTCACGTGGAAGATTCTGCATGAAAGGAACAGCAACCACCTCATCTTACCGCATCATTCTAGTATATAAGGGAGGCTCACCTCGTAGGATAGAAACAAGTTTTTCTCTTCTTGATTTTGTGGGGAGAGAGCCTTTTGTAAAATTCCTTTTGTAAAACAGCTCGGTCTTCACACTGACCGACCACAAAACAGGTCGGCCGAGTATATTTCAGTAATAAAATACTCATCCGTTTTGTGCTCATGGACGTAGGTTGGATTCAATCCGCCGAACCACGTTAAACTCCATGTGCCCATCTGCGTGCTCTTCTCCTTCTATCAAAGTTTGCTTTTGGTTTCCCATAACCAAACAAATTCACTGTTGAATGAAGGTTAATCCCGGGAATAATATTCCATTATTGTCCCTGAGATGAAAACCAGCCGTCAACAGTTGGCGCCGTCTGTGGGGAAAGAACAAGAAGCAACTCGCGTTGTAAGATGATGGTAGAAGGTGAAAACTGTGGTTTGCACAAGTAGCTCAACAGCAGAATGGACGGGAAGGGAAAGGAATGGGAAGAAGCAAGCCAGAACGGGAGGAGGAAAAGGTCCGTATGGATAAAAACCTTTTTCTTGTTGAATTGTGGAATGAAATGTAAAAATACTGGCCAATGGACACCCATCCAGGGTGAATTGTTGAATTAAATGTAACGACGAGAATGGGTTACATCCGTTGGCGACGGCTGACTAGGCTCCTCAGTAGGAAGGAACTACGCTTCCCAGACTACCAATCGCCAGCCTCGCAAGTTACTTGTGCTAGAGGATTGATCAGGGAGCTAGTCAGCCTAAGGCGAGGGAGGACGTCCGTCGGTCTAGTTCTCAATTGGTGAGGTGGTCTTCCCCGAATGAGAGGAAATGAGGCGAAAAGTATACGGGAAAACCACGCAAAGCGAAGACTTACGGCCTCGCTCGGAAGACCAGGGTCGATCGGGAGGTACCAGACACCGGAGAAATGCATTGTTAAAGGAGCACCGACGGAGTGCCTGGTTCGGCAGACCCTGTGATCCAGCTCGGAAATCTTGGGATCAAGTTCAAATCGAAGAATCCCAACGGAGCGCCAGATGCAGGAGCCAGCTCGAGTGTGAAGTTTACAAATACGGCATATGCATCGGGAGTCTTCAGAGCTCGGATCAGAAGATGCGGTCGGAACGCAAAACAGGAAGCATAAGAAAGAAAATGTAAAAGCATTTCTTAAAATGTTCCGCAAAGAGTTGTAAGAATGGCAGTATGTCATTTAAATATGAATAAAAATCTCATTTTTTTAAGAAACTTGCACTTCTCGCTTGTTTGTTAATTAAACGAGAAAGTTGTCTTCATTATTTTCTTTGGCATGCTCGATGCGAAGGTAATGATTTGAGGTCAGAAAGGGCACTAAACCCGTGGCACGCCGAACACTGATGTCATTGTCAAACCCCCGGGTAAAGTGCGACGACCTGGCTCCTTTCATTTTAAGTGGA
This sequence comes from Zanthoxylum bungeanum, assembly GCA_019454045.1. Classification (NCBI taxonomy): domain Eukaryota; kingdom Viridiplantae; phylum Streptophyta; class Magnoliopsida; order Sapindales; family Rutaceae; genus Zanthoxylum; species Zanthoxylum bungeanum. The sequence goes on from SKCR01037294.1 coordinate 91,210, forward strand.
TCTGAGTTACTTCAAGGGATGAAGTGCATAAGGGAGCGCGTGAACCCCTCGTGGCAGTATCAGACTCCCGAGGCCGGAGCGTAACTACCCCATGACTTGCATCTGTGTGCCATCGGCTCAGGGCTGGATTCGTTCCGCTGAGGCCTTTGTGTGCAGTGTGCCATCAGCTCGGGGCTGGATTTGTTCCGCCGAGGCTTCATGATGTTTAGGCTCGGGGCTGGATTCATTCCGCTGAGGCCTCTGTGTGCCATTGGCTCGGGGCTGGATTTGTTCCGCCGAGGCTTCATGGTTATTCGGCTCGTGACTGGATTCATTCCGCCGAGACATTTGATAGATTAGAGTTATGTTTTGGAGACCTCGGACAGAACGTTGTCTTGAGGCATCTGAGATTATCTACACTTGTGAAACTTTTTCATTTGTTGTATGTGCTAAGTCACCCCCGCCTTTTATTAATTTTATTATAAATCTTCATTTTTTTATTTTTCGCTGGTCTGGCAAGGGGACGCCCGCGCTAGAATTAGCAGAGCCTCGAAGGTTGATTCGCTTCCCTTCCGTGTAAGTCTTGGTAAGTTATTCGGCTCGGGGCTGGATTCGTTCCGCTGAGGCCATGTGGTTATTTAGCTCGGGGCTGGATTTGTTTCGTCGATGCTTCATACTTTGCTCATCTCGGGTTTGGGGTGAGTCCCACCGAGTCTGATTCTTTGAACTGGGGATGTAGCATTCCCCCAGATCCAAGTGTCTTCTTTCAGCTCGGGTTTGGGGTGAATCCCACCGAGTCTGATTCTTTGAACTGGGGATGTAGCATTCCCCCAGATCCAAAGTGATTTCTTTCAGCTCGGGTTTGGGGTGAACCCCACCGAGTCAGATTTTTTGGAGATGTAGCATTCATCCGGAACCAGATATTTCCTCTCAGCATGAAGTCAGATTACGTCCCACCAAGTGGATTCGTCATCAGCTCGGAGGCAAAGTGTTCGTCTTATGGCCAGGTTCAAAGGTGGCCATGTTCAAAGGGGAGAAGAGAAGAGATCACGCGGAGTTACCAGACAGAACGGTCAAAGATAAGCAAGTGAAAGAAGGTTGCAGATGATCTCACAAAAGCACGGGAATATTATCTACTACAAAACAAACACCTCAGGGTCATCATCATGAGTCAGGACCTTTAGCTCGGTCTCGGCAGAAAAGAACCTTCAGCTTCAGTTACAGATACTTCTAAGAACAAAAACAGGAAACTCGAGCAGCAGACTTCTGAAGAACTAATAACATGGATACAGAAAACGTCGGTTCGAGATATTGAACTCACTCTGAAAGAATGGAAAATAGGATAAACATCTTGACCCTCCAAAGCTCCCCTCAGCAGAACTGAAGTCAGTAGCAGGATTCTCGGAAGATGGATACTTGAGAATGGCAAGAGATGACTTGGTTAAAATACACATAGAAATGGTTTGCTCTAAAAAGTTCCAGAAGCGACCACCAGTAGGGCGACAGTGCCCCATACTTGTAATAGTTCTTGGCATAAACTCACAAACTCGTTGATACCAAGAACTAGGGGATGGCTATTGATGGTAAAAATCAGTATGTGAATCAAACAGTATAAGCCAGTGACAGAATTGGAATTTCCCCTTTTGGCCGATGTTCGGAAAGTATGAGCCACTTCTCGACTCAGTAGGGGTCTGGACGCGACCTCCCAAATGAGACCGACCATAATATGTGCTTTGATGCGGTTTCCATAAACCGACCACATCAGCTCGTCAGCTCGGTTCGGACCTATTCTGCTCCCTTTTTTGTAAGACGAAGGGCTCAGACATTTCAGGACAGGACGGAAGTAGTTCGATGAGTTCAACGGATTATGTGGCCAACCACTTATGATTCCCCTTTACACGTGTCATCTCCCGGAAACACCCACCAGGCTGTCATCATCGCTAATTACATGTGGCACTAAAGAGTTAGATTGATGCGATGAGATGTCAGAGGGCAGGCTTACTTTCGGCAAGAACAGACCTAGGGCATAGAACTTAATAAATGAGGCAAGTGTCACGTGGAAGATTCTGCAAGAAAGGAACATCAACTGTCTCATCTTACCGCCTCATTATTAGTATATAAGGGAGGGTAGTCTCGTAGGAAAAAAAAAAGTTTTTCTCTTCTTGATTTTGTGGGGAGAGAGTCATTTGTAAATTTCTTTTGTAAAACAGCTCAGTCTTCACACTGACCGACCACAAAACAGGTCAGCCGAGTATATTTCAGTAATAAAACACCCATCCGTTTTGTGCCCGTGAACGTAGGTTGGATTCAATCCGCCGAACCACGTTAAACTTCATGTGCCAATCTGCGTGCTCTTCTCCTTCTATCAAAGTTTGTTTTTGGTTTCCCATAACCAAACAAATTCGGGAACAATATTTAATTATTGTCTCTGAGACGAAAAATCAGCCGTCAACAGTTGGTTTCAACACCATTATTAACAAAAAAAAATCAATACAATTAGATTTATCAATATTAAATTTAATTCTAGTCATCTTTAGGTCTTTTGCCAGGTTAAGTTGGTGTTCATGACTTTATCCAAAAATACGGAATTTCTAGAAGGTATGGTCTTCCGGTTTATTTTTAATCGGTTTGTTTCTCCATATTGTTCGAGTTAGATAATTTGGAGTTTCTAGAAGATGATTTTATTTATTTATTTGTTTTTTTTTTTTCCAACATTTGATATTTAGTAAAAAATTTCGCATTTGACATCGGATCGGGAGTCTCGGCCCTCGACCAATTACAATCTCTTAAATAACGCACATGTCACATGATATAATTATGAGTTATAAAACGCCCGATGGAATTTATGGTTGAAGACATTATTCATAATTTCTTGCATGGCACGATTTTTCTGATTATGAATCTGGTCATTTTTTTAATGTCTTTAGTCTTCGGAAGCGCAGAGTTTTTTTAACTTAAAAACACTAAGACATTTACTCATTTATTTGTTAAATTCATTCGATTGATTTACATTAACGATTTTTTTTCCCCTGTAATTTAGTAACACTGTAATCCAACCATTTGATCTTGATTTTATGTCTCCCACACTGACAAGTAGGGGTGTTCACGGGTCAGGTCGGATCGAGTTTTTTTATTTTTTTTTTTACTCGATCGGGTCGGGTCATTCGGGTCCTTCGACTTGCAACCCGAAATTTGAGAAGGTGACCCGTGCGGGTCGGGTCAAAAAATTGCGAGTCGGATCGGGTCAACATAATATGCAGTAAATATAATACATATATTTTATTGATACAAATTTTCACAAGGTAGTGAGTAGCTGAATTGGCAGAGTGTTTGACTTAATATATACCTAAGCACGCGTTTGAGTTTTACCATAAACATTTTGTTCGAAAATTGATTAAGTTGGGATTCGAGACCAATTAAAGACTAAGTAAAGACATTGTCATTTCAACTCCACTTATTGTTGTCAAAATGTATCATTAAAAAAATATATATATACATATATTATAATTATATATCATTTATTTCGGGTCAGGTCGGGTCATACCCAAGTTTTCTGATTTAATGTCGGGTCGGGTCCAAATTGACCCGAAAATGAATTTTAAAATTCATAAACCCGACTAGGTCGGGTCGGGTCGACTTGCGACCCGACCCTATGAACACCCCTACTGACAAGCTCCCCTCCTGTCTCCTGCCTAAATGATGCAAATGTCCCGCCTTTAACAAAAAAAATCCCTCAAATTCCCTCCCCAATATAAGCCCTCTTTTAACAAAAATTCTCTCAAATAATATATATATTAATTTAAAAATAATATATATACTTATTTTATTTTATTTATTTTTATTTTTATTTTTGTTAAATTTAAATTTAAATTTGTTTGCTCTTTATATATATCATATTTTTTATTTGTTTAATAAATATTACAATTTGTATTTATTCATTTAATTTTTTTAATTAAATTAACACTACTTATGTGTAAAAAAAATATAATTTACGAAAAAAAATTAATTTATAAAATAATTTTTTTGATAGTTTTTTTTTAATAAATCTAATATATTTATATATATAAAGAATGAGCCACTCGTTATAGAATCGTATCAATTATGGTACGAAGTATTGGGTATATCACCAAGTGCACTATGAGGAGATTTTGGAGGCAAAAAGATTAGAATTGTGTTTTATATTTTTAAGTGTAACTTTTTATGTTGTTATTGTACTCTTTTTTAAATTATACATGAGAATATTTTTATAATACATAAGTAGTGTTAAATAAATTAAAAAAGAATAAAAAAATTAAATGAATAAATGAACACAAAATAATAATAATAAATATGAAATTTTTAATATTTATTAAAACAATAAAAGAATAGATATATAAAAAATAAAAAAATTTAAATTTTAAAAATTCTAAAATTATAAAAAAAAATTAATTTATAAAATAAAATAAGTATATGTGTTATTTTTAAATTTATATATATATATATGACATTGAATTTTTGTTAAAATGAGAAATATTTTGGACATTTAGGATAGAGGACAAGGGGGGTCGGCAGTTGGGAGGAGAAGTGGCCCTCTTTGAACTTCCTTCGATGAAAATCTCTCTATACTCTTTTTTTTTTCTCTCTCATCTTTATAAACTCAAAATAAATTTACATATGTGGCCGCGGACCACAGTCATTGTTGTGGTCGGCAGCACCACCCCCTCCTAACTCTCTCCTTTCCCTCTCTAGCTCTTCCCTCTCCCTCTCTCCATATCTCTCTTTTGTTTTTTTTCCATTTTCTTTCATTTCTCCGGATCTCCTTTGATGTGATCCTAACAGCATGGATTGATTTAGTTCGTTTAAGATTATTTATTATTTATTTGCATGTATGGAACCAACGTGGATGACCGTTTTTATTTATTATTTGGGATTAGTTTATTTTATTTATTTATAGGTTCAAAATGGGCTAGAAATTAGGAATTATGGGATTTTAGTTGGTAATTGGTAGTTTAGAGCTATTTTAGACTTTTGGCTCTCTTAGGGTTTGAGTATGTCATTATTTAAACTAAAAAACAACTCCCAATGAAGCATCCTATTATTTTGTGCGTGAATAGTACTTTCTTCTTGAGATTGAGAAAATTTTATCATTTTTCAGTGATTGAACAAAGACTTATCAAAGGGTTGGCATCCTTTGTGGCGTCCAATTTGCTGGCAAAATTCATCTGAGGCTATCTCCAAGGGTTTTCAATGATAGGTTCTTTGGGGGTCTACGGGATCTTGGATCGGATTTCGTCTTTTCATATTCGGTTTCGTATCAATTGGTAATCAGAGTCAGATTTCAGGTCTGACTTTTATCTTTAATTTTTTTCTGCTTCTTCTTTTGTTTCTCTCGGCCTCGCAAATCTTGTTTTTGTTGTTGTGTGTCATTTGCCTGCAAAATTACATGCTGTAAGTTTGCCTGCAAAATTGCATGCTGTAAGTTTGCCTGCAAAATTGCATGCTGTAAGTTTGCCTGCAATTGCGTATCAATAAGCCAAAACAAACAAAAAAAAATGGAAAGGTTCACGCCTGTGAACCACCCAAAAAAAAAAAAAAACTGAAACTGCGATTGAAATAAAAAAAGAAAGAAAATTTGCTTATTGACAATTGTGTTTGTTGGCTTCTTTTTTTTCTTTCTTTCCTTACGTTGCAGTGTGCATTTTGGCTCTTTGTTACATGCATGTTTTGTTGCTTTTTTTTTTCCTTTCTCTTTATTTTTATTTCCTGACATTACATATTTCTTTAGCTATATTAGGTATTTTTAATTATCTTGCGTTGGGGGTGAAAATTGGGCATTATTGATTGATTCGTTCTAGCATAATCTTGATAATCCTATTTGAAAAAAAAAATAGCAGATCTGATTAGGTAAAGTTTGATCAATTATCTTGGGTGTTAAGTTGTGCTAGGGATTGCCTTAGTTTTCCTTAATTGAAAAGAAAATTTTTGGTTGAATTTGTCACTGAATTTTGAATCTGATTTTTTTTTTTGTGTTTTGTTTCGAGTCTCATGTCATTTTTTTAGTCTTATTTTTTGTCTTCTCTTTGTCCTTGTCATTTTTTTTGTCTTTTCTTCATTCTTGAGTTTGTTTTCGTCAAGATGTCAAATGCGTTGGTTGATATTATGGGGCAACCAAGAGATAATATCTTTCGTACTAGAGTATTTGTGAAAGATGAGGTGTGCAGTGTGATTATTGATGGGGAACAATGGGCTAATTTAGTTAGTACCAGTCTCGTGGAGAAATTGAGGTTGTCATTGCGAAACCATCCTAAGCCTTATATGTTATTAGGTTTGCCTAATTGTGATGAGGTTAAGGTGGAGTATCAAGTAATGGTTGCCTTTACTACTATGAGGTTTCATGATGAAGTATTATGTGATGTGGTGTCTATGCTTGATTGTCACGTATTGTTGGGTGGGTCATGGAAGTATGATAGGCAAGTGTGGCATCATGTTGAGAGGAGTAGGTACATTTATGTCACGGAGCGGAGGTCAATGATTCTTCCTCTTTTAACACCACAACAAGCCTATACATTTTAATTAAAAATGAAGAGAAGAAGTGAGGTCGAAAAGAGAAAAAAAGAAAGAGTTGTCGAGTGCTTGGAAAATAAACTTGTTATTGATGTTGTGAATGTAAAAGAAGAAAATATGGGCTTGGTAGTGAGTGAGCAAGTAGTGAGGAGTGAGTGTGATGTGGAGGTTGTTGCTATTGCTGAGGGGGATGACTTAGCTGTTGCTGGTATCATCATTTCTTCTTTCATTCTTTTCTTTCTTTCCCATTGGCTTTCCTTTCTCCAGCCCTCTGCGACTTGGTGGTGTGGTCTTTATGACCACCTTGCTTGGTCGTAAGGTCAAGGGCCAAATAAACAAATAGACGAACCCCTCATTTTTCTCATTGTTTTCCCCTGTTTTTTCTTTTACTTTTTTAGTAACCCTTTTATTTTTTGATTCTTGATTCTTGTAGTTTTTTGTCTCTTAGATCTGTTGATATGTGGATGTGTGGATCCACTCTTTTGTTAGTTTTCATTTTCTATTTTATGCAGGAATAAATCTCTTGTCATCATTATACAAAAAATTCAGTGCGGGGAAAATGAGTAGATCTGCTGGTGAAGACCGGATCTTTGCGTTGTTGAGGATATTTGCACAATCTCATAGATCTATAAATTGATTGTATATTGTTGTAAAAGTTTTTATGTACAATGTGTGTATTATGGTGTTTCACTTCTATATAGGGATTTGTAGTCACCGGCTTTGCATTTAAACTGAGGTAGCCAGGTAGGGAGACCATATTGGTCCCATAATTCCTCTTATTTTAGGTGTGAATATGTATTTCCAATGATTACAGGAAACATATAATATATATATTGTTTTATGTTGTTATGTTTTATCCTAACTTTACTTGAGTCTTAGGTTTTTTCTAAATTTATACTCGAACTATTATGATCGTATAATTATAACATTGTGATGTTTTTATATGAATGAATTTCATTTTCAAACAAACAAAAAAAAAAAAAAGAGAGAAAAATGTTATTTTTTCACTTTAAATATTGACATTATATGAAATACTCAACTTTGGGTCATATAAGTGAAAATTAGCAAATCAATTTTTTTTACAATAATAATTACTTGTACAAAAATGTATTCATCATTATCAATAATTAACCCATGAATTAAATTTTAACAACTCATATATCATGATCAAAATAGTTAAAAAACCAAAAAGTTAGCTGTTTCACAAGCACGATGATGATTTGCTCTCTCTTCGTTATTTTTATTTATATCATCATCATCATTTACTTTATTATTTTTATCGTCACCACCACTAGAAAATATTCCTTGGACAAACTTCTCCACGTCAATTTCTTTAGTTCCTATTATGCCCCTTCCGTCAGTCTCATTTTCATGCTCAAATCGTGAAGGAATATTCGGTGGCCTTGAAATTTTCAACAGTAAATCCCAATTTACCCATTTAAAAAATTCGTGGCCCTTGATTTCCTCCACGTCAATCCTCTTCGTTGGATCTTTCTCTAATAACCGCCTGATTAGGCTCCTCAACGACGTCGGTTCGCCCACGAGGTCAGCCGGTCTACACAAGATCCTGTAAAAGGTCTCCTTTCTGTTACTCCCCTTAAACGGCGTCGTACCGTAAAGCATTTCGTGTAGAACGATCCCTAACGACCACCAATCAACAGCAAAATCGTGACCTTTGCCTTCTATAATCTCCGGTGCCACGTACTCCTCCGTACCAACGAACGAGTTAGACTTTTCAGACGAGTCGGAGTCGGTTCTCGACGTCGACTCGGGTCGGACTTTGGGTGAACAGACCGGGTCTTCGGGAGAAATCCCCGCTGTGCATAATTTGTGGAAAAACGACCGTCGTTTTTTTATGCCTGAGGCCGGATTTGTCGCGAGAACCGTTTTTGGAGAAGATTGAGGGGTTTTTGGAGATAGTTTCGTGGAGAGATCGAAATCGACGAGCATAATGTGGCCGTTTTCTTGAATCATTATATTTTCAGGCTTTAAATCTCTGTAAACGATACCGATATTGTGAAGATACTCCAATGCCAGAACCAGTTCCGCGGCATAAAATCTGCAGCGATGAAATCAAATCAAATTAAATCCAATGCAATCCAATCAATCGCATCGAATCAAATCAAATTAACGTAATTATAAACTTGTGATATTACCTGATGGTGTCGTCGGAGAACATTTGCTCAGTTTGCTTTTTCCGGAGCGAATTGAGATCACGACCGGGGCAATAATCAATACCGTAGCCAACGAATTTGTCAGTAGACAGAACTCCACGTAATTTTGGCAAAAGCGGATGCTCAACTTTTCTTAATACTTGTTCTTCGAAGCTAATTCTTCTGTACTTATCGCCATTGTAACTGTTCTTTTTATCTGATTCTTTGCTTTTCTTTTCAATCAAGTCCCTCCAAATGACCTTCAAAGCGAAGCTCTCCCTTGATTTCACGTCTTTGACGAGAAACACCACTCCCTTGGCTCCGCGGCCGAGAGCTGATACGATTTCTAGGCTATTAAAATCTAAGCTTGGAATTGGCCGTTCATTTACGACGTCGTCCATGGTGGGTAGAAACTTGGAGACTGGAGCCAGCTGGATTCAGGAGTCTTTAAAAGATAAGAAACTTGGGCGTATTGTTGCCAGATTTATAAGGAAGAGCCTTTTAAGGCTTTTGATAACGTAAGCATTTGCTTGGAGACGAAGTATGACCGTGTGTGCTGTGGTGCTGACACGTGGGAGGGGTATTTGGGGGTGTTTGGATTACGTGGCGAGATCTGTGTCGTTTGTTGGGTTAGTTTAAGTTTTAGACGAGATCTTTAAATGGGAAGCAGCAGCCAATTGAATGTTCGTCGAGGCGGGCGGAAAGCTGTTTAAAAAGTTTAAAAAGTCCGTTCCGCGTTTTTTTTGTCAAAAATACAAATTAAGTTAAATAATATAAATTGGTATATTATTTAAGTTTTAAAAATACCTTTTTCAAAACGATACAAACGTGTCACACGTTCTTTATACTCGATGCTTTTTTCTTTTTTTTTTTTCTTCTTTCTGAGGGTTGTTGAGCACCATTAGCCAACTTGAGCACACATGACACACAACATTAAGAATATACAAAAGAAACTTGGACGTGTTATATATATATATATATATTGTTGACGGTTGATTTTGGTCTCAGGGGTAATATGAGAATATCACTCCCGAGACTAATCCTCCCTCAATAGTGAATTTGTTTGGTTATGGGGGACCAAAGGCAAACTTAGCAAAAAACAGATAAACACACCAATCAACAAGGAGATTTAACGTGGTTCGGTGGATTTGGATCCGACCTACGTCCACGGACACAAACAAGATGATACTTTTATTACTTAAACACTTTTCTCGGGTCTCTACAAGTCAGAGCTTGAAGATCTAGATCACTAACTTTTTTATGATGTCTTTTACACATACTCTGCCCTCCTATTTATAATAGTGTAGAAATCATATTCCTTCTCCTATAAGAATTTCCTAGTTGAAACTATTCCTTTTTCCCATAAGGATTCCTAGTCAAAACTATTCCCTTTTCCCATAAGGATTCCTAATCAAAACTACCTTTACTTCATTTATCCTATTAGGATATTAACTCACCAGTTTTCCTCATGAAAATAGGATAACTTGTCATCTTATCCACAATGATAGGGTGTTATCTTCTGGAGCACGCCTCGCTATATGGTCGGTCTTCATGAGGTCGGTCACAATAGTTTTTTGTACTGAGAGTGCTGCTGTCGACCTGATAATTGCCCGGTCATCCAATCTTTAAGTGGTCGGGTTAACGATCTTAAGTGCTCGGCCCCTGACTCATGTGGTCGGGTCGGTATTAATGATCCGGACCAATAAGGGAATTACCCTTTTACCCCTGTCGTGCTGCTTAAATGACATAGTGCCCGGAAAACACCATCAACATCTGTCTCCTAGTTCTCGGTTCCAACGAGTATACAAGTTGGTGCCGGGAACTATAAAAAGATGGTGTGCTGATCGCCTTGCTGGTGGTCGCTCCAGAAATCACAGAGAAAAACGCATTGGCTGCAAATCTGGTCATTCCTGCCACCTTCATGTGCTCAGTCAACGAGGATCCCGATATCTACCCGTGGAGAAAATGTTTTGCCCTTATGCTGATGACGATCGACTCGGTGGGACGTAACCCGATCCCGAGCTGAGAAGAACATTTGGCTCTGGGGGAATGTTACCTCCCCAGACCAATAGAGGGCCGACCATGTGGGAGATGTTTCGATCCCATGCCGATGATAAGTCTCTCGGTGGGACGTATCCCGACCCCGAGCTGAAGAAAGACTTGGCTCTGGGGGAATGCTACATCCCCAGTCCAAAGAAGCCGACTCGGTGGGACGTAACCCGACCCCGAGCTGAAAGAAAGACTTGGCTCTGGGGGAATATTACATCCCCAGTCCAAAGAAGCCGACTCGGTGGGACGTAACCGACCCCGAGCTGAAAGAAAGACTTGGCTCTGGGGGAATATTACATCCCCAGTCCAAAGAAGCCGACTCGGTGGGACGTAACCCGACCCTGAGCTGAAGAAAGACTTGGCTCTAGGGGAATGTTACATCCTCAGTCCAAAGAAGCCGACTCGGTGGGACGTAACCCGACCCCGAGCTGAAAGAAAGACTTGGCTCTGGGGGAATGTTACATCCACAGTCCAAAGAAGCCGACTCGGTGGGACGTAACCCGACCCCGAGCTAAAAGAAAGACTTGGATCTGGGGGAATATTACATCCCCAGTCCAAAGAAGCCGAATCGGTGGGACGTAACCCGACCCCGAGCTCAAAGAAAGTCTTGGCTCTGGGGGAATGTTACATCCCCAGTCCAAAGAAGCCGACTCGGTGGGACGTAACTCGGCCCCGAGCTAAAAGAACGACTTGGATCTGGGGGAATGTTACATCCCCAGTCCAAAGAAGCCGACTCGGTGGGACGTAACCCGACCCCGAGCTAAAAGAAAGACTTGTCTTTGGGGGAATGTTACATCCCCAGTCCAAAGAAGCCGACTCGGTGGGACGTAACCCGACCCCGAGCTGAAAGAAAGACTTGGCTCTGGGGGAATGTTACATCCCCAGTCCAAAAAAGCCGACTCGGTGGGACGTAACCCGACCCCGAGCTAAAAGAAAGACTTGGATCTGGGGGAATGTTACATCCCCAGTCCAAAGAAGCCGACTCGGTGGGACGTAACCCGACCCCAAGCTGAAAGAAAGACGTGGCTCTGGGGGAATGTTACATCCCCAGTCCAAAGAAGCCGACTCGGTGGGACGTAACCCGACAGAAGAAATGGCCAAGTGGGGAGTGAACCCCAAAACTGATACATCAGATGCTCGGGATGACGAGGTTGAATCTCCCTTCACAGAAGAAATAAGGTCAGCAAAATTCCCAAGACGTTTCAGCATGCCATCCATGACGCCCTACAAAGGCCATTCAGATCCAAAGTCTCATATTGAAAGTTTTGTCCTATTAATGGAGGTCCAATGAGTAGTAGGGGATGCCGTTTGTAAAGTTTTCCCTCTAACCTTGGGAGGATCTGCCATTCTGTGGTTCAGAAGTCTAGCCCCAGTGAGCATCGGAAGCTTCGTGCAACTCAGGAAGTCATTTGTTCGGCACTTCAAAGGGGCATGCGTCCCAAAGAAAATGGTGGGAGAATTGAGACTGATGAAGCAGGGGGATGATGAGCCCCTGAGGAATTTTATTGAAAGGTACCACAATTTGGTGCTCGAGGTCGGAGCGTACGAGTCATCGGAAGCGCTAGAAAGTCTCAATGGAGGTCTGAAGGTCGGGAAGTTGTGGACTCACCTGAGGATTCAAGACGTATCGGATTATGCCACTGCCCTGGAGTTGGCCAGGAAGTTTATCTTAATAGAGGAGGAGAAAAAGATTGTCCGGGGAGTAGACACCCGAAAGGCTAAGATACTCAGGTCAGACAATCAGTGGGATTCGATCAGAAATTTGAGGAGATCGGTCCCGGAGCAGAAGAAACTCAGACCGACACCTCCGAGTAGTAATGTTCAAGAGATAAAGTCATATGTCCAAGTCAACCGTGTCGCGGGGAGGACAATATACACCCCCCTGAACAAACCTATGACCCAGATAGTTCGGGAAATCCAGGACAAATGTCTGTTGGCCGAGCCTAATTTGAGAAGGTTCCCGATTGAGGAGGGAAATAGTAGGGCTTACTGTATCTACCATAACGTAAGGGGGACATGCCACGAATGGGTGCAGAGACCTGCGGGAGCAGGTGGAAGACTTGGTAAAAGAATGCTATCTCAGTGAGTACATAGACCATTCTGTTTTTGAGGTCGACCAAAGTTGATAGCGGAAGTCATCCGGTCGGATGCATGGAATGCTGAGATGCAGAGAGGATGTATTAAGAAGAGTCTTACTTGTAGTGACCTTTGTAGAGTTGCAAGAAAGGCAACGGATCCCAAAAATGTGAGTAAGACCTCTTCTGTCTTAGGCTGACATTTATTTATGCTTGTTTGTTGTGGTCCACACAATAGTTTTGATATTTGTTTTACGGTTCGGGTCTGCTCTTGTACCGCCGAGTCCGTTTTGTTGATATATGTTTTACGGCTCGGGTCTTCTCTTGTACCGCCGAGACCGATGTTTCTTTCCGACTCGGGTCTGCTCTTGTACCGCCGAGATCGATGTTTCTTCCTGGCTCGGGTCTGCTCTTGTACCGCCGAGGCCGATGTTTATTCGGCTCGGGGCTGGATTTCATTCCGCCGAGGCCGTTTGGTTATTCAGCTCGGGGCTGGATTTCGTTCCGCCGAGGCCGCTTGGTTATTCGGCTCGGGGCTGGATTTCGTTCCGCCGAGGCCGCTTGGTTATTCGGCTCGGGGCTGGATTTCGTTCCGCCGAGGCCGTTTGGTTATTCGGCTCGGGGCTGGATTTCGTTCCGCCGAGGCCGCTTGGTTATTCGGCTCGGGGCTGGATTTCGTTCCGCCGAGGCCGCTTGGTTATTTGGCTCGGGACTGGATTTCGTTCCGCCGAGGGCCCTTGTTTATTCGGCACGGGGCTGGATTTCGTTCCGCCGAGGCCGCTTGGTTATTCGGCTCGGGGCTGGATTTCGTTCCGCCGAGGCCACTTGTTTATTCAGCTCGGGGTCGGGTTACGTCCCACCGAGTCGGCTTCTTTGGACTGGGGATGTAACATTCCCCCAAATCCAAGTCTTTCTTTTAGCGCGGGGTCGGGTTACGTCCCACCGAGTCGGCTTCTTTGGACTGGGGATGTAACATCCCCCCAGAGCCAAGTCTTTCTTTCTGCTCGGGGTCGGGTTACGTCCCACCGAGTCGGCTTCTTTGGACTGGGGATGTAACATTCCCCCAGATCCAAGTCTTTCTTTTAGCTCGGGGCCGGGTTACGTCCCACCGAGTCGGCTTCTTTGGATTGGGGAAGTAACATTCCCCCAGAGCCAAGTCTTTCTTTTAGCTCGGGGTCGGGTTACGTCCCACCGAGCCGGCTTCTTTGGACTGGGGATGTAACATTCCCCCAGATCCAAGTCTTTCTTTCAGCTCGGGGTCGGGTTACGTCCCACCGAGTCGGCTTCTTTGGACTGGGATGTAACATTCCCCCAGATCCAAGTCTTTCTTTTAGCTCGGGGTCGGGTTACTTCCCACCGAGTCGGCTTTTTTGGACTGGGGATGTAAAATTCCCCCAGAGCCAAGTCTTTCTTTCAGCTCGGGGTCGGGTTACGTCCCACCGAGTCGGCTTCTTTGGACTGGGGATGTAACATTCCCCCAAAGCCAAGTCTTTCTTTTAGCTCGGGGTCGGGTTACGTCCCACCGAGTCGGCTTCTTTGGACTGGGGATGTAACATTCCCCCAGATCCAAGTCTTTCTTTTAGCTCGGGGCCGGGTTACGTCCCACCGAGTCGGCTTCTTTGGACTGGGGATGTAACATTCCCCCAGAGCCAAGTCTTTCTTTTAGCTCGGGGTCGGGTTACGTCCCACCGAGTCGGCTTCTTGGACTAGGGATGTAATATTCCCCCAGATCCAAGTCTTTCTTTTAGCTCGGGGTCGGGTTACGTCCCACCGAGTCGGCTTCTTTGGACTGTGGATGTAACATTCCCCCAGAGCCAAGTCTTTCTTTCAGCTCGGGGTCGGGTTACCTCCCACCGAGTCGGCTTCTTTGGACTGAGGATGTAACATTCCCCTAGAGCCAAGTCTTTCTTCAGCTCGGGGTCGGGTTACGTCCCCCGAGTCGGCTTCTTTGGACTGGGGATGTAATATTCCCCCAGAGCCAAGTCTTTCTTTCAGCTCGGGGTCGGGTTACGTCCCACCGAGTCGGCTTCTTTGGACTGGGGATGTAATATTCCCCCAGAGCCAAGTCTTTCTTTCAACTCGGGGTCGGGTTACGTCCCACCGAGTCGGCTTCTTTGGACTGGGTATGTAGCATTCCCCCAGAGCCAAGTCTTTCTTCAGCTCGGGGTCGGGATACGTCCCACCGAGAGACTTATCATCGGCATGGGATCGAAACATCTCTCACATGGTCGGCCCTCTATTGGTCTGGGGAGGTAACATTCCCCCAGAGCCAAATGTTCTTCTCAGCTCGGGATCGGGTTACGTCCCACCGAGTCGATCTTCATCAGCATAAGGGCAAAACATTTTCTCCACGGGTAGATATCGGGATCCTCGTTGACTGAGCACATGAAGGTGGCAGGAATGACCAGATTTGCAGCCAAGGCGTTTTTCTCTGTGATTTCTGGAGCGACCACCAGCAAGGCGATCAGCACACCATCTTTTTATAGTTCCCGGCACCAACTTGTATACTCGTTGGAACCGAGAACTAGGAGACAGATGTTGATGGTGTTTTCCGGGCACTATGTCATTTAAGCAGCACGACAGGGGTAAAAGAGTAATTCCCTTATTGGTCCGGATCATTAATACCGACCCGACCACATGAGTCAGGGGCCGAGCACTTAAGTTCGTTAACCCGACCACTTAAAGATTGGATGACCGGGCAATTATCAGGTCGACAGCAGCACTCTCAGTACAAAAAACTATTGTGACCGACCTCATGAAGACCGACCATATAGCGAGGCGTGCTCCAGAAGATAACACCCTATCATTGTGGATAAGATGACAAGTTATCCTATTTTCATGAGGAAAACTGGTGAGTTAATATCCTAATAGGATAAATGAAGTAAAGGTAGTTTTGATTAGGAATCCTTATGGGAAAAGGGAATAGTTTTGACTAGGAATCCTTATGGGAAAAGGGAATAGTTTCAACTAGGAAATTCTTATAGGAGAAGGAATATGATTTCTACACTATTATAAATAGGAGGGCAGAGTATGTGTAAAAGGCATCATAAAAAAGTTAGTGATCTAGATCTTCAAGCTCTGACTTGTAGAGACCCGAGAAAAGTGTTTAAGTAATAAAAGTATCATCTTGTTTGTGTCCGTGGACGTAGGTCGGATCCAAATCCACCGAACCACGTTAAATCTCCTTGTTGATTGGTGTGTTTATCTGTTTTTTGCTAAGTTTGCCTTTGGTCCCCCATAACCAAACAAATTCACTATTGAGGGAGGATTAGTCTCGGGAGTGATATTCCCATATTGCCCCTGAGACCAAAATCAGCCGTCAACATATATATATATATATATATATATATATATATATATATATATATATATATTATTGACGGCTGTTTTTAATTTCAGGGTAATTCAGGAAATCTATTCATGAAACAAATCTCCCATAAACAGTGAATTTATTTGGTCAATTGGGAACCAAAGCAAACTTGACAGGCAAACAAAAAATCACAGAGAAAACAAAAGAGCAAAAAAAAAGAAATTTCATTACGAGCTTTGGTCAAGACCGACCGACTTTCTCTCTCTGTCACTAAGCTTTTGGAGCTTTTTACAAGTTATGGAATATCGAAATTGCTAACCCTTAAATCTGAATCTTCAACCTCTTTATATAGGCTTCTAAATCTATTGTTATATCAACTCATGACGTCATCTCACGTCAGTCTGTCACTGTCGCCCATGCTCATTTTCCCCAACCACTCTACAAACAGTAGCTCTGGTATTCTGATTCAACCACCATCTGTCAACAAAAAGCCATCATTCCCTCCTTTATCTCTGATACACGTTCTGCCAATGTGACAGTCTGCAATTCAATCACTCCAATGTTGTTTCGTGTATAAGAAGGAAAGTATTTGACCAACCCCGTCATATCAGCCTTCTAGAGGCTTAAATTTTCATGTAGGGCTTACGTCATCCATACACAAGCACAAGATACTGCAATCCCAACCTCGATCCCCGAGTTGGTGTGCCAAGTGGAACGACGCTGGATACTCTTCTTTGCTTCTTTACGAGGTCGGGTCGGTAATCACGGGACCACCTCGGGTCAGACTTCACAGATGTTCAAGTAGTCGAATCTGGTATTTTCTCATCAGGTCGGATCGGTATCCCAAATCTGCCTTATCAGACAATACTGCCTTCGGGTGCCTTTCTGTACCTCGTGCTCAGGCCTCTCTGCCTGACCTCTCGCCCCCTCAAAGACCTCGGGCCCCCAACATCTGTCGTGCAAATCCCATTATACCATTCTTCAGGCTTCAAAGTTCCTCGGGTCCGAAATACCATCAACATCTGTCCCTTAGTTCTCGATATCAATGAGTTGGTGAGTTGATATCGGGAACTACAATGAAGGTGTGGATTGTGCCAATGTCCTCGGGTCTTAGCCTGCAACTATCCATACCGTCATGTCCCACGGGTCATGAAGGTACATGTATCGCCAAAGATTCTCTTTTTTGTAATGATTGTCTCTCTTTCACCGCTAGTTAAAAGGTCTTCCTAGGGTTTCTAAACCGCCTCTAGGAAGTTGAGAAACCTTAATGGCCTTCCTTAAATGTCTGTCACGTCTGTTTGGCAGCCTTTTTGCTTCGTCTCCCCGAGTTGTCAGGTGTCGCGCATTCACAAATTGCGCGCTAAAACCAAGGACATATGTGTCCAACCCAAATAATAGCTTCATTCTCGGCCTTTCATTTGAATTTAACGGCTGAGATCTTCATCATAATTGGAGCTGATCTTGCCCATCTGCCTCAATCCAATGGTTGAAACCAGCCCGAGCAACCTATTTAAAGGCTGTTTCCACTCCAAACCATTATTTCACCACTTCATCTCCTTCAAAGAAATCTCTAAGCTCACACTCGTTTCCTGCAACTTCGTGCCTTCAACAACCTTAAGCGTCATTCATCAGCATCTTCAATCTTTACAAGTAAGTCCCCTCATTGTTCTTTTTCTCTATGTTCATATTTCTATTTGCAATAATGAAAATGGCTTGCTGGCATGGTCTGTTTGTGTTTGTGTTTTTTGTTGCTTGTTTTGGGTTTTTTTTTTTTGTGTTAATGGAAGCACGAGGGGTGGGTTTACTTGTTTGGGTGTATGCAAGTGTATTTTTTCTGGTTTTTTGTTAGAGATAACGGAGCATGTGTTTCTGGGTTCTTCGTGGGTGTGTTTTCCTTGGTTGTATTATGTAAATTTACCGTTTTTCCATTGTTATGGTGCTTAGAGCCTTTTTAGGATTTTCCACTTGGTAGGTGACACGCTCAAAAAACGGTTCTTTACTCTTAAGTATAAGAGTGTCAAAGTAATAAAATAACCCGGTAAGTCGATCCACAATGAATAAATTTAGTAAAACAAAATAACAATTTGAGTGAAATAAAAATATTGGATTTGTTTGAAGTGGTTGAAAATTTTAAATTGAACTACAACAATAGATTAAAATATTGGGAGGTTAGAAGATCCACTCTTAATATTTCAAATATAGAGAAATCTTACTTTTTATAATATACAAAATATATAAAACCAGCCATAAAGGCGGTGATAATATTTATCTATAACAAGTCCAATTAAGTACTCAATTATTCCAAAAAAAATAAAATCAGCCATATAAGCAGTATCAAAGTTTGTCCATAATTAATCCAGATTTAAATTACTTATTCAGATTACAATTTATATATTATAATATAAATAATATTAATATATATTCTCATATTAAGAGCTTCACTCTTTACCACAGCAGGATGAAATTAGCTACTCATGATTTGAAGAAAAACATGTATAATTTTATTACCGAAAAAAAAAGAAATTACAAGAAAGCTTAAAAAAATAAAACACACAAGATACTCTCTTCCAAATTCTAAAAGAGAACTTTGAATGAAAGCATGGAGAAAAATGAGAGGTGAGCACCTCTATTTATAGTAGAAGTGTTCATCTCTCAATTATTAATTACAACTTTTCAAATCAATTACAAACAATAAACTTTTACTAATTTATTTTTTTCTTTTTCCTTTTTTGACTTTTTTTGTTGAAAATTTTACAAATATGATAACAATCCACCTAAAGTGGATTATGACATTTCAACTTTTATTTTTATTTTTTATTTTTTTACTTTATTTTCTAATAATTGAAATTACATGCAACACACATTAAAGTCATCACCAATTTCGACCTTGAAAATCTCAGAACTAGAAATTCTTGTAAACAGTAAAGTTGTAGATATTTGAGTCTTCTTTCATCTGGAACTTGAATCGGCTCAATCCAATATCGAAGTAAAACGTTATGGCCAAATTATGAAAATTACGCAAAACTGAAATTTTCGAAATTGTACACTGTTAGAACGCCCTTTCAAGTTTCCGGCCTCCAAATCCAAATATCACGCCCATTTTTCTAGTTATGCATCCAAGGTATTATTTCACCTACATAAGAAATAAAAATAAAAATAAAAATATATAAAACATAAATTTAATTATTATTTTATAAATGTGCTAAATTAAGGGGATTAATGAAATTATAAATGTAAAATGATTAGTTTCTATTTTATTATGTGTACACTTTTTAATGTTCATCACACCCCCAACCAGCTTATTACTAGTCCCTAGTAATTTAAGCAAAAAATTTTAAAAAGACAAATTCTTATCCAAATTAATAATTATTTTCTTTTTTTCTAAATGTTCAAATAAGTAAATTCTCATGTACTTTTTACCCTTCTTCCATACACACATAAAATAAGGTATCAATCAATTTATTGTGCCCATAATATTCATAGGTCTTGTTGAAAAGAGAATAATATTTTTGTCCTAAGATTATATTAGAGTTCACACCTTTTGGCAATGAAATTTTATTTATAAATACATTTTTTTTTACATATAATACATCTTCAATCCTTATATCGAGTTTTGGGCCAGTGACTCCCAAACCAGTTTCCTTTAGGGCACTAGGTGTTAAGACACCCATACAGACTTAATTGCTCGGATCTCATATGTTAAAAAGAAGAAGTGTCTGATTTCCTTAAGCTTTCTCTTTAACCCATGTAACGAGCTTTGGGCAAGTGACTCCCAAACCAATTGGCCTTAGGGCACTAAGTGTTAAAACACCCATACAGACTTAATTTTTCGAGTTAGAGAGGCTACGAAATCGAACTTATTCACACACACACACACACACACACACACACACACACACACACACACACACACACACACACACACACACACACACACACACACACACACACACACACATATATATATATATATATATATATATTTGTTAATACAAACTCAAGCTCTACCGTTTTACGTGAACAATCACTGTTTACTGAGCCAAGATGTCTGGTTACTAAGTAAAAGATGATATTATCATTTTTTTAAATTAAACTAACTCAAGCTCTACCGTTTTACGTGAACAATCATTGCTTGCCGAGGCAAGATGTTCGGTTACTAAGTAAAAGCATGGTTATAATTTTTTTAATAAAAATACAAATTCCACTGCCTTTAGGTGCTACCTCCAACAAACTAAAGAACTGAATATTACAAAATTTTCACTTACAATCCATGTTTATATGTTACCGTGTATGTTGATAATACCTGTCAGATGAGCATATGAAGATCAAATTTAATCAATATTTTGAGGAGCGAAAACTTCTTACACAGCTACCTCTGAACAACAATTCCACTTGGTTAGTCAAAAAATTGTTGTTGTGTGTATTTTTTTTTTGAAAAACACAAAAAAAAAATTTCAAAAAAAAATCAAAAATATAAATTTTTAACACAAAATAACAACAAAGTAAAAACAACATAATAAAATCTTTTTTGTTTGTTTATTTTTTTTTTACATAAAACAACACCATAAAAATGATTGTTTTAACAAAAAAAAAAAACAGCAACGAAACATTAAAACGAAAACTATCTAGTCAACTATCCCCTCCCCCAGCCAATTTGAGATATTGTCCCCAATGTCTGCAAAAAAAAGAAATAGAGTTTAGAAGACATCACTTGGTTAGTGTGGAATTGACAATTGAATCTAAGACTATTTAAAATAAAAAAAATATTACAGATTAAGATTCAAGTCCACTCTACGCTTCTTGCCATGATCGTTACCAGAGCAGTTCAACTTGGAAAGAATGAGGTCAATTTTTGGTTCATAGGCTAAGAGTTGGTCAATTAAATCATCAGCTTTTCTTGTATTTAGGAAGATATCTTTTACCGATTTTGAAATAAACCCATTTCTTTTGCATCATCAAGAAATACAAAAAGAAAATCGAAAAAGCCATTAACATTAAGTAGTCCAGTGGGTATGTTCAAGTTCGCCCATGACGCAACTGAGGATATTTCTTCCAATGTGCCCAGCCCATCTGATAAAGCAATAAAATCGTCAGCATGATTGATCATTTCAGTAAGTCTTTCAGACATATCTGAGATAATGTATTATTCTCCATTTGATTTTCCGATGAGGTTTTCCTCTATCAAAGGTTTTGGAATGATCCCCAAAACTTGACTGCCACCTTCTTGCACGTCTTTTTAAACACACCCCATCAATCGAAGATTGCCACCACCATATACTAAGTGCATGTTTCTTTCTGCCATAACTCTATCCAATTCTTGTGCAGCCTCAACAAATTCTGGTTTAGTTCTAGAGCTAGTTCCACAAAAGACACATATATTGGTGACTCGTCGTCTTGAAGTTTTCTCCATTTTTTCTCTTTCTCTTATTTGGATGTGACGAAGAGAGAAATGTGAGCTGAATTTATAGATCTTGAAAAATGGTGAGTAATAAATGCACTAGTACCTGCAAAATGATAATTTTTAGATGAACAATAAAATAGATCATGAAAGTCAAAAAGTTTAGATACTATCGGCAAAAGTAAAGGAAATCAAAACAGTAAATTAAAGTAAATCAAAACAGTAATTTAAAGTAAAGGAAATCAAAGCAATAAATTGAAAAATATATACTGGTAGTTGTGATTGTGGCTCACAGTTTCCTATGATTTTACGTCAAGTAACGGCTTGAATGCCCTCTATGGGTCGAGGATAGGCTTCCCATCCAATTTTCTTATAAATTGGCAAACATGATCTTTTAAAGTCAGATTCCTGAGACTGTATTGTTGTCTTTCTTTTTGAAATTGTGTATGCAAATTGCGAATTACTCGATGAACATGTCCACTAGGATGCGTCTCAAGATTCAATGATATATCATCTAAAGACTCCTTACTCAAGTTATCTCTAATGAATTGAATTTTATCGTCGCGATTCTCAGACACCATTTCTAAAGAACGACAATGAGTGTTTCACGTCCAACATGCACATTTATAACAAACACCTAATTGTTTAGCTCTTTGTTTCTTAGCATATGTGTTTTTCCATAAACCAGAAATGTGAGAAATGAAAGAGTCAGATGACTCACATACCTGTTGGGTTTCTACGATCTAACCGGGATCAAATCAAGCAATGAAACTCATGTGCGAATACAACAAAGAAGTTGCGGAATACTTACATTGATCGGTTATGCGATGCGTTGAACAAAATTCCTCCAAGCTCCATTGAAGCTCTCGATTTTGCTCCTTGTTGTCCTTGTGATTTTCGGTCATGATCATGGAAGGATCTCCAAGCTCCAAGCTTTGTTTGATGATTCCATGCTCATGAAATTAGTTCCCTATCACCTTAGGATGACTCCTTTATGTGCTAGTACTCATGATTTTGCAACAAAATCTTCACTTTGCTTCTCCTTTGTTCTCGGCAGTAGTAGAAAATGGAGAAGAAGAAGTGTGGTCCAAGATCGTGAGAGAGGGGAGGGAAATGGCTCCAAAAAATGTGACTGGTTACAAGAGAGAGAGAGAAAATGTGTTATATATTTAGTTTTTGATTTTCCAAAAAATCAAATACCAAAAACCATTTTCAAATTCCAAAAGTCAAAGGCAAAAACAATCAATGCCTTCCAACTACCAACATCAATCATTAGTGACATGTTGTCACATCACTCAAATTGACTAGACATCACATCAATCGATTGACGAGTGATTTGACGTTTGATGTGTCTTGTGGGCCGCACTTAAATTCGCAATGCGAGTGCACCCGCAAACACTCCCGGGCTCGGGTTCGTTAATTCCAAATTAACGAATTTTCCTTTGCGACGTAATTAAATAATTATGCCTAGCAAAATTACTATTCACGTCGCTAACGAATTAATTCTAAATTAACTCGTTCGCCCGAATTAAAATCTAATTTTAATTCCGCGTCGAAATCCAATTTCGTTTATATATCGAATATATAATTTATCGATTAATTCCAAATTAATCGTTTTCTCTCTTTTAAATAATATTTTATCCCAGATAAAATATCTCCGCAATTAATCCCAGATTAATTTTCTCTCTCATCTAATTAATCCCAGATTAATAAAGTGCGAGTCATACTTCATCGGTGAATCTTCGGGAAGCGACCCATGAGATCCCCGGATATGTTGGCAGTAATTCGGTCGTCGGACTATCCGAACACGTATGTACCTAGTACTACGTTTTTACCGATTTACAAGACAAGGTTGGCTTCTAGCAAAGCGCCATGCCTACCCAATTCTCCAGAAATATCCTTACAGGAATAAGTGATCTATATCAGGCGTAGTATACGTAGTATTGCGTATTTCGATCTAGTATCAGATGTCACGTGCAAGGCCTGGGGCTGGAATCGTGTATGCCCCGTACGAAGCACATATCAGATCTCTGGTAACTAGTCTCTATAATCGGATAAACATGACCTAGTCATAATATCCCGATAGCTGCAGCATATAAGAGCACCAGTTCCGT
Source organism: Zanthoxylum bungeanum (assembly GCA_019454045.1). NCBI lineage: Eukaryota > Viridiplantae > Streptophyta > Magnoliopsida > Sapindales > Rutaceae > Zanthoxylum > Zanthoxylum bungeanum. The sequence continues at coordinate 114,831 of SKCR01037294.1, forward strand.
ATCATACGTGATCATCATCTCCACTATAACTGGAGTGATATTTCCATCTCGACATCACACCCAATACACTACGATTCTTAATATACCCAGAAGAGGCGTACACAGAACCTATTAAAGCCCTGGATGACCAAAACCAAAGTATATTGATTGTCGCAAGTATTAGCGGTGCAAGTCTCAGGTTAAGACCAAATACACCTACCCTGATTCGGACTTCCATAGACACATAGTCATACTACCAATGGAATTCCGAGGGGTCTATCCAGAGCGAAGCTGTTTCCGTACCATCGGTAAAACACAACCTCCTACTACACTTGCATGAGTATCCTATACCCAAATATATGAGAACTATGCCGTTATGCTCTCACAATACTAGTCTATTCCGCATTATCGATGTCCAATCTCGATAATACTTTTACTAGGGATATTTAATGATTAAACCTTCGTGGATTGATACTGTCTCATATCATCTCAATTCGGAACTAATCATATTGACCTTCTATCATTTATACATCTTGGTAATCTAATTACAAATGACAGAAGAGCAATTTCCTTTGTCACATAGTTTATTTGTACAACAACATCATGATCTGTACAAATAGTGATGCTATAGGCCATAACTGTCCAAGAATCTCCCACTTGGCCTATAGCCAATCACTCAAGTGTCATACACCCAAACTATGTACGATTCGCTCAAACTTCTACTGAGGAAAGGCTTTCATCAGCGGATTTGCATGATTATCGTCTGATGCGATTTATACGATCATCACTTCGCCACGATGTATGATCCAAACGAATCAGATGAATAGTCGAAGTATTTATCTGGATCGTTGATGAGACCATTAATTCTTTAGCCTGCGCTGTAGCCTAGCTCAGCTGCTAACAGAACTATTCCTAATCTAATTAGGATTATTATCAATCCAAAAGGCTTCTATTGCTGCCTCAGCTGCAGCAATAATCCACTTTTGTTTTTTATTTGGTACAATATCTTGCTTGGAAGATTTCCAGCTCACTGTTCCGTTATTCAAACTGTATAGTACCGTTATTATGACTTACAGTCGTTTATATCGGTCAGGAAACTTGCATCAGTGAACCCATTCACTTCAAGTTCTCTATCTCCATAGTATAAGACATCATCCTTAGTTTTCTAAGATACTAAAGGATGTTCTTAACATCAATCCAGTGACTATCACTTGGATTGGCCCGATTGTGACTCCATATGCTCAAAGTGTATGAAACACTAGGTCGCGTACATTTATTTCAATGTACGAGTTCTCGGAGAGTAATAACAACTTTAAATCTATCCCAGTAGATCTTTATTCCTAGAATGAAGGTTGTCTCTCCTAAGAATTCTACGGAGAATTTTTCATGAAAGCCAAGCTTTCACCGATTGTATTATGGGAATATCATTTCCAAGAAATGACATGTCATCATTATTTAGGACATTCACTGTCAGTGCGCTCCCACTAACCTCTTTATATACACAATAATCATTTTCGTTTTGAATTAAATCATATACCATTATGATTACATCAATACGATAGTTCCAAGAACCATATGCTTGCTTCAATCCATCCATGGATCGAATTAACTTGCAAACCTTGTTTGTTTGTTTTAGTACGACAAAACCGTCAGGATGTTGTAAACATCCTCCAAAAGGTTTCCGTCAAGGAAAGCGGTTTTGGCATTCAGCTATCACGTTTCATAAATGAAACATGCAGCATTAGCAAGCACTATCCAAATGGATTTACCGTGGCAACCGGTAAAAGGTTTCGTCGTAATCTACATAATGTTGATAACGATACCTTTTCGCTACAAGCCTAGCTTAGTACGTTGGTATGTTATGTCTTCCTTGAAGACTTATATAGTACCAATAGGCACAATGCCTTCCGGTACTTCAACCAGTATCCAAACTTAGTTGGTATACATGGAATCCATTTCGGACTTCATGGCACTTTGCCATAATAGGGGAGTCGATACCTTGTATCACTTCCTCATACGTAGTCAGTTCGTATTCCTCAATAAGATTGACATTTTTATGAGGCGAGATCAGAAACCCATACCCCATGTTGTTTTCTGACTCTCTCCGACTTACGTGGTTCTTGTGTATTCGAAGATTATTGGTATATTATCATCCTTGATGAACTATTTGTGTTCCATTAAGGAATCAGTGCCTGAAACAATATTACTTCGATTTTCATCGAGTTTTACTTTCCTCCAACTTACTACTGCATATAGGTATTCCTCTTAGGAAAACCGCATGGTGAGTAACAATTACATTGTTCTCTTGTGAATTGTATAAGTACTATACTTTTGGTTTCCCTAGGATAACCAACAACTTAGGCACTTATCCGATTTGGGTTCTAGATTGGTATCATCCAAACATATGCCTAGCAATCCCAAATCTTCAGGAATGAGAAAACCCGGTTTCTTTCCTGTTCATATCTGATATGAAGTATGTCTAACAGATTTTTATGGAACCTTATTCAAAATAAGTTCTGCACTGTTTATGCGTATCCGTTGAAGGAAATGGTAGCTCATAGTGACTCATGATTAACCTTATCATGTCCAACAAAATTCGGTTTCTCTGTTCGGACACACCGTCAAACTGACGTGTTCCGGGAGGAGTCCTCATTGAAACAATACTATACTCTTTCAAGTATACCAGAAACTTATTGCTTAAGTATTTTCATCATGGTCTAACCGTGACGTTTTAATACTTTAGCCGATCTGTTTGTCTACTTCGTGTCGAAACTGTAAAAGTTTCCGATTTGTGTTTCACAAGAAACACATAACCATAACGCGATGCCACATCCGTAAAGGTCATAAAATATTCATATCCACATCTAGCCTAGCTAGATATGGGCCCACCTACGTCACTATGAACCAGGGCTAACAGATCGGTGGCATTTACACTTTTACCAAGTAAAGGTGTTTTAGGCACTTTGTCCAATAAACTAGATTCATAGACATCATTTGAATAGAATCAAATCCGTCCTAGTATCCACTCTTCGAAAGTGTGGATATACGACTCTTGTTTAATTGTGTCCCAGACAACAATGCCACAATAAGTTTCAACTGATTTACTCAGTTTGAGCTTTTTGTTTGTCATGTTATACGTTTAAGATTTATTTATATTCAAAATATAAACACTGTTATTCACATCTAATGTGTTTATCTCAATATCATCTTTATAAAATAAAACACTTTAGTGTTCTAGAATATAAAGGTATACGTGCAATGGGTTAAACCCTGATACAGAGATAATGTTTCTAGTCAAACTAGTTACATTGTAACAGTTTCCTAATTTAAGTACACACCCGAAGGGTAGATCCTAAACTTAGGTATCTACGGTTAAAACAGCGACAATTGTCCCGTTTTCGATTCGTAGATATATCTCAACTGAAGTCAGTATCCTGCTCATAGCAGATTCTGCACACCAGTACATATTTATGTACCACTTTTAGTATCTAAAATCCAATTTTAATACTACTAGTGAACATGTTTATGACAAATATATTTGAAGCCGGAGCCTTGCCCCTCTTCTCTTCCTTCATGTCTGCCTTGTCCATACTGTAGTCACGCTTCCGTGTCCCCGTTTGCCACATTTTAGGCAAACATTTTGGGATATGTCATAGTCTTTCCAGAAGATTATAATGACTTTGCCTTTTCCCCCTTTTCACACTCCAGAAGCCTTTGGCCAAGCCTTGGCCTTCTAGAATATCGAAGTAAGGTGCGCCTTGCACTTTTTGCCTTATTGCAAACTTTGGCTTTGTCTCCTTGAGAATAACCATTAACTCTACAAGAGTTTACTATTGCAATTTTAGTACTTCTAAGATCTAAGAATAGATCTATGAAGATCCTTCAATTTCATTATCATACTATAAGATCTAATCCTTAGTTCTGAATAAGAAATTAAGGAGTCAATTTGGCAAGCATAATGGATTAAGCACTAAATTTATCATCACATGAATCTTCCAAAGAACATGCTCTATTATTTGCTCAACTTCAGGCTTAGGCCTAAGATGTTATTTTTATCAAATAAAGTAACTTCTTAGTTTTCAGGACTATCCTGATTCATTATTCCCAATTTGAAAATTAAAGTCTTTAAATACATTTTCACCTAGGATTATGTTTTAAACACTAATCTTTCAATTTATCTTGATTCCAATAGTCCAACTATCGAATCAACGATTTTAGGTACTATTTATTATAATGATTACTATAGCCCAACTATATAATCAACTATAATTTAATAGGTTAAATTCAATTATATTGATTACTATAATCCAATTATAAAATCAACTATTAATTGAAATTGTTTGAATACTGTCCAACTGTTTTAATTTAAAACAACGATTAAATATTAGTCCAACTAATAAATAATTTATTTGACGAAATATTTGTAATGAGCGCGTATGGCAAGTAACTAAACGAATATTGCAAATTTAATACTTGCCTCCCACTATTTTTCGGCGAGCCTCTAACCCTTTGTTGAGTACTAGGGAAACCTTGTTTCCTAGTGGGCTAGGATCCCGTTAAATAACACACAATCTTGACTTTGGCCAATAAATTGTATGATAATTAACTAGGTAGATCTCTAAGATCAATTGGATCCCATCCAATTCCTAGATCCAGTAGGTGGACATCCAAGTCCGAAATATATATCTTATATATGCCAATATATCCAATATATTACCTAACCTTTTTCCTCTGAATCAACTAAGCCTTGGCTTTGGCACAACAAACTTAGTGATCCCAGTTAAGTGGAACCCATTGACCTTGGAAAGCTTCGTAATCAATGTCGATGGACAAGAAGTGATCTTGACTTTGGCCAACAAATCACAACTTGGACAAGACACCGATATGGAACAAAGCCTTCATGATTCAAACACATCCTCGACGGACAAAGGTCTTGACTTTGGCCAACAAACCAATGCCAGTCTTGGATCTTGAGTAAGAATCACTCAATGGAAGGAAAAACGCTTAATATGATGTTGAGGGTTTTTCGCGTGCAATTGGCAACCAATTAATTATCTTTGTTAAGGTCTCATCATCATACACCCTTAAACATGCATTCTAAACACATAATAAGGCGCGTATAAATAAATATAATAATGATATGCGGATGGATACTTAAACACATTGTTCCTAGAACAAATCTCTCTCTTTCATCTCTCCTGCTAGCACAAGTATTACTTCTACCCGATTACATAACACTTCTAAAGAAACCTCATTTGCATTGAGGGGAATAGGTGAGAAGAGAATACAAAGAGTAAGGAGGTTATAGGCTGGACACGCAGGTCCAATTTAATAAATTCTAAATTTATTACAACAATTTCCAAAATTACCCCACCCATCTAATATCCATCCGATATACATTATTCATACATCGCAACCATGTATTCACACAAGCATGTTATCAATCAATCTAATCCAATTAATTAATCTGAATATTAATGACCATCCAATGTTCAAACAATGATTTGATTTTGCGCGAGTCCGACTCGTTTTGCGAATAAGTACTCAAAGTACGAATTCTTGAATTATATTAAACTAAAATATTAAATCCAATTCAATTTTTATTTAATAATAATTCATTATTTAATTCCAAATTAAATATTTACACTTTATTAATGAACCTTTAGCGACTTAGATTCTAAATCTAATCATTACTATTAAAGGTCCATTAGTCATAATTGGAATTATGGATATGGTTTTGGGCCCAATTGGATCCAACCAATTTACCTAAACCAATCTTGGTACAACCAAGCCCATTAAGCCCAATTACAACTTTTAAGGCCCAATTCCAAAATAAGCCCAATTAATTAAATTATCAAATTCCAAATTTTATAACTTAATTAACCAAAGTGTAAGCCATAATTAATTACCCAAATTAACATTTCCAAAACATAAATTTGTACAATTAATTATGCTCATCATGATCAAAACATGTCCAACACATTTTAATCAAAAATCAACTCATTATACATGCTTTCTTTGTCTCGGCATTTTAGGGATTTAATAGTCCGATTCGGTTTCAATCAAATTAAATCCACAATCAACATTACCCAATGTTTTCCAACTCATCCAATGATCAAAAACACAAAATACCAAGACATTAGGGCAAGAGTAGTATTCGGCCAAGCTTCACCAATTTGGGGAAAATTGTTCCAAATCAATTTTCATGAAATTGATCACATCCAACTTCAATTAAACATCATTCAAGCATACTCAATCAAATAATTTCATCAAATCATGCTCAAATTCAATTTACCCAATTTTAACCCAAAGTTCAAGTTTCATGCTCAACCTCGCTCTGGTACCATTGTTGGGTTTCTACGGTCTAACCGGGATCAAATCAAGCAATGAAACTCATGTGCGAATACAACAAAGAAGTTACAGAATACTTACATTGATCGGTTGTGCGATGCGTTGAACAAAATTCCTCCAAACTCCCTTGAAGCTCTCGATTTTGCTCCTTGTTGTCCTTGTGATTTTCGGTCATGACCATGGAAGGATCTCCAAGCTCCAAGGTTTGTTTGATGATTCCATGCTCATGAAATTAGTTCTCTATCACCTTAGGATGACTCCTTTATGTGCTAGCACTCATGATTTTGCAACAAAATCTTCACTTTGCTTCTCTTTTGTTCTCGGCAGTAGTAGAAAATTGAGAAGAAGAAGTGTGGTCCAAGACCGTGAGAGAGAGGAGGGAAATGGCTCCAAAAAACGTGACTAGTTATAAGAGAGAGAGAGAAAATGTGTTATATATTTAGCTTTTGATTTTCCAAAAAATCAAATACCAAAAACCATTTTCAAATTCCAAAAGTCAAAGGCAAAAACAATCATTGCCTTCCAACTACCAACATCAATCAATAGTGACATGTTGTCACATCACTCAAAGTGACTAGACATCACATCAATCGATTGACGAGTGATTTGTCGCTTGATGTGACTTGTGGGCCGCACTTAAATTCGCAATGCGAGTGCGCCCGCAAACACTCCCGGGCTCGGGTTCGCTAATTCCAAATTAACGAATTTTTCGTTGCGACGTAATTAAATAATTATGCCTAGCAAAATTACTATTCACGTCGCTAACAAATTAATTCTAAATTAACTCGTTCGCCCGAATTAAAATCTAATTTTAATTCCGCGTCGAAATCCAATTTCATTTAATATATCGAATATATTAATTTATCGATTAATTCCAAATTAATCGTTTTCTCTCTTTTAAATAATATTTTATCCCAGATAAAATATCTATGCAATTAATCCCAGATTAATTTTCTCTCTCATCTAATTAATCCCAGATTAATAAAGTGCGAGTCATACTTCATCGGTGAATCTTCGGGAAGCGGCCCATGAGATCCCCGGATATGTTGGTAGTAAATTCGATGGTCGGACTATCCGAACACGTATGTACCTAGTACTACATTTTTACCGATTTACAAGACAAGGTTGGCTTCTAGCAAAGCGCCATGCCTATCCAATTCTCCAGAAATATTCTTACAGGAATAAGTGATCTATATCAGGCATAGTATACGTAGTATTGCATATTTCGATCCAGTATCGGATGTCACATGCAAGGCCTGAGGCTGGAATCGTGTCTGCCCCGTACGAAGCACATATCAGATCTCTGGTAACTAGTCTCTATAATCGGATAAACATGACCTAGTCATAATATCTAGATAGCTGCAGCATATAAGAGCACCAGTTCCGTATCCTACGTGATCATCATCTCCACTATGACTAGAGTGATACTTCCATCTCGACATCACACCCAATACACTACGATTCTCAATATACCCAGAAGAGGCGTACACAGAACCTGTTAGAGCCCTGGACAACCAAAACCAAAGTATATTGATTGTCGCTAGTATTAGCGGTGCAAGTCTCAGGTTAAGACCAAATACACCTACCCTGATTCGGACTTCCATAGACACATAGTCATACTACCAATGGAATTCCGAGGGGTCTATCCAGAGCGAAGCTGTTTCCGTACCATCGGTAAAACACAATCTCCTACTACACTTGCATGAGTATCATATACCCAAATATATGAGAACTATACCGTTATGCTGCCACAACGCGCACAAGTGTAATACTAGTCTATTCCGCATTATCGATGTCCAATCTCGATAATACTCTGACTAGAGATATTTAATGATTAAACCTTCGTGGATTGATACTGTCTCATATCATCTCAATTCGGAACTAATCATATGGACCTTCTATCATTTATACATCTTGGTAATCTAATTACAAATGACAGAAGAGCAATTTCCTTTGTCACATAGTTAATTTGTACAACAACACCATGATCTGTACAAATAGTGATGCTATGGGCCATAACTGTCCAACAATGCCAAGTAAACCATTGCTTCAATTACCCAACGAATATCATTATGAATACCACAAATCATAAGAAGCCTCATTCTTTCGGTGCGTGCTTTGTAAATTTTCATCAGAGTATTTTGAGGGAGAGATGGAAAATGATTGTGGAGTTTTACAAGGGTTTCTTCCATCCCTTGATTGTAGGGTATCAGTAATTTTAGGAAACTGAAAGAACCGACTTAGAGTCACGGAGTACCGTTATCCGCTGTTTAATCGGGGTGTAAGATTCTGACAAAAAGGGAAAATACAAAAAAAAAATGCTACAAAACTCAAGAAAAATGGAAATTAGACAAATACAAAAGAAAATAAAAGAAAATACATCAATCACGGTACACTGGGTTTGAAAGGAAAAGAGATTCTTGAAAATTTGAACACTCTAAAAAATGGTTTCAGACGCTGTCCATTCACTTTAAATACATCACCATCCCTAAGATTCTCAATGTCAATAGCTTCATATGGGTAAACGTGCTTCACAATAAATGGGCCATTCCATTTGGATTTCAATTTTCCAGGAAATAAATGAAGACAAGAATTATAAAGCAAAACTTTTTGACCAATTTCAAATATTTTTCGTGAAATTCGACTATTACGAAAGACATTAGTTTTAGCTTTAAGAATTTTCACATTCTCATATGAATCATTCCTTAACTCTTCAAGATCATTTATTTGCAGTTTACGTTCATGACTGACATTTTCAATGTTTGAATTGAATATTTTAATAGCCCAATATGCCCCATGCTCAAGTTCTACAGGCAAATGACAAGGTTTTTCATAAATTAGACAATAAGGAGACATTCCCAAAGATGTTTTAAAAGTTGTTCAGTATACTCAAAATGCATCAATCATTCAAAGAGACCAATCTTTGTGATTTGGGTTGACCTTTTTTAACAAAATTTATTTGATTTCCCTTTTTGCTAGTTCAAATTGACCATTTGTCTAAGGGTGATAGGAGGTAGAAACTTTATGTGTAACTCCATATTTTTCATTAAAGACTCAAAATTTCTGTTACAAAAGTGTTTACCTCCATCACTTATAATGTTTCAAGGGATTCCAAATCGACTTAAAATATTTTCTTTTAAAAATTTAATCACAGTTTTATGATCGTTGTTTTGACAAGGAATCGCCTCAACCCATTTTGAGACATAATCTACTGCAACTAAAATATATAAAAATCCAAATGACGGTGGAAATGGACCCATGAAATCTATCCCCCAACAATCAAAGATTTCGATGACAATGATGAGATTTAAAGACATCATGTTTCTTTTTGAAATGGATCCCAACTTTTGACAATTTTCACAAGTTTTGCAAAAAGCATGGGTATCTTTAAAAATGGTGGGCCAATAAAATCCACACTGTAAGATTTTTACAGTGGTTTTCTTAGATGAGAAATGACATCCACATGCTTCTGAATGACAAAACTGAATAACACTACTTATCTCACTGTAAGGTATGCATCGTCAGAAAATTTGATCAGGGCAATACTTGAACAGATATGGATCATCCCAGTAGAATCTTTTGACTTCGGTCAAAAATTTATTTTTGTCTTGATGGCTCCAATCTAGTGGTATTTTCCTGTTGCAAGAAAATTTACAATATTAGCATACAAAGGTATCATATTTATAAAAAATAAAAATTCATCAAGAAAAGAGCCATTGATAGGAGTTATGTCAATTGATGACTCATTTGTGAGTCTCGATAAATGATGTGCAACTACATTCTCTGCTCTTTTCTTATCATTGATTGTGAGATTGAATTCTTGAAGTAACAAAATCCATCGTAGTAATCTTGGCTTTGCATCCTGTTTAGACATAAATATCTAACAGCAACATGATTAGAGTAAATAACGGTTGAAGAACCAATTAAATATGATCGAAATTTATCCAATGCAAATATTACAGCATGTAGTTCTTTTTCCGTGATAGTGTAATTCATTTGTGCACTGTTTAAAGTTCTACTTGCGTAATATATTACATGCGGCTTACCTTCTTTTCTCTTTCCTAACACTGCACCAACTGCATATTTACTTGCATCACATATTAGCTCAAAAGGAAAAGATCAATTCAGAAGTGCAACGACCGGTAATCTCGACTACTGTTACACTGTGGGATGAGTGTCACATGATATAAATTATGTTTGGACATATATACTCTCATGAAATGATTTTGGGAATGATCGGAAAATTCTTTGAGACTCCGATACTAGATGATACGATGTTCCATTCCGGACAGCCCATAGTTATTGGGCCATAACATTTTCATACGAACTCCGATTTTTATAAATTTTATATCACCAGAAATCTGAGATCCAGACCTACAACTTCCATGTTGAACAGTTTTCCAAATTCGAAATAAAAATAGGTTGAAAATATAGATAAAAAATCTAGATGAATAGTACTCGGACCTATATAGAGAAATCCCTAAGTTTCTCAAAGTTTCTACACATTTCTTTAAAGATGAAAATTACAAGTTGAGAGCCTTCGATTGATAAGGATAATACATGAAAAAGTTAGTTATAAGTTATGAAGTCCTAAACCCATAGTTAGTTATATATGTGAGAACTCAAAGAAGGAAACTCATAAGTAGCAAATGTTTGGTAATGAGAAAAGAGAAATGATTAAGTAGTCTGTTAAGAAATGAAAATGAATGCTAGAATAAGATCGAGTATGTGGGACTAAGAATATATCTAGTAAAATATACCTTATAAGGTCATTAAAGTGTATATTATAAAGAATAGCCAAAGAACCCGAAGTATACACAAATCAAGGGAAAGTGAAGGTTATTGGCTATAATGTAAAGTACAATGGGGATACCTTAAACATGAAGGAAAACTAAAGTTCTTAAAGATAAATAGGAATTATTTTTATTATGGTAAGAGGTATTAGAGGTTTCAAATCAAAATGGAACTAAGATAAGTGAGACGACAAACCACGAATATAGTACAATTTTGGAAATGATAACTCATGTGAATATTTGAGATACAAAATGTTGAATATAGTTGGAGGTTTAGAAATAAAGTTTATGTGATGCATAGAGATAGTGGTAGTATGACGATACGTGTAGAGTGTTAGGTATATGCCCTATATCCAACTTGTGGATGGGCTATATGTATATGTATTTGTAATATTTTCATTCATTAATAAAATAACAATCTGTATTATACGTGTCTTACATAACTTATATGAATCATCAAACACTGTAATAAATCCCTTGGAGTAATAAGATGATGGCTTCCACGCCTTATGAGAATCATTACTCTTAAACGTTCATAGTCATAGTTTTGTGAATAATCTGGGCGTTCACAAAGCAGAGAGACTAGCATGATGATATGATCCGCCCTTAAGTGGGGTAGTCGATCTCATAGGCTACTAGCGGAGATCTGTCCGCTTGGTGTATCACATGGATGCATGAGTTGCTCGTGTCCATCGAACTAACCGTCGAAAGTTTTCACATGGAGTGTTTATCCCATGTGTCTGTGAGAACTTTCATGTATCGATTGTATGACTAGTCCTTAAACTTGAGGTCTTTATTTACAATCTTATGTGTGGATCAAATAACTTTGACATTCTCCTTCCCCGTTTCAAAAGATTAAATTAGCTTTTATCCCACATCGGATTCTTAATTTTGTTGTCTTTGGAGCACCTATATAAACCCAAAGAATTCTTTACAAATTTTTGCACCAAACCTTTCATATCTTGGGTTTATATAAGTGAGCAACTCTAAAGTTTAAGAGTAAGCCACTAATTTTAAGGATCCTTAAGTCTAATTGACTAGAGGAACCTCGATTTAAAAGTTTTGAGGTATTTTCCTAGGCTAGCACCAAGGGCAAAATACCCATGCACTCAAGGCGTAGTCTTGCCGTTGAGTTTTGGCTTTGGTGTGTGCACCTTTGGAGGCCACACACTTGGGTGTCTCTTTGGAATGTGGAAGAGCTTGCTGAGTTCGAGAAAAGCTTGTAGATTGGAGGGAGGATGGGAGGAGTCTTCGGTTCAAGTAAGTCATTTTCTTTCTTTATTTTTAATTAGAGTTCTTATGAGGGTTAGCATGTTTAAGTTTATGTTCTTTGCATGTTTTATGAGTTTTTATGCTTAGAATATATAGTAACATGCCTAGGCTTGTAGAATAATCAAAACAAATGGGTCTTGGGCAAAAGGATGGCGGCATCATAATTTTTAATTTTCCGCTGCGCACTCGCGGCCGCTTCCCAATAGTGGTAACAGCGCACCAGTTTTGTTTTGATTAGTTCTCTATCATGTGAACTCGAAATTGGGTGTGTAAAAGCTCGTTGGAAAGCTAACACCCTGAACTTAATTTTAGGCACAAGTTTTGCATGATTTGGTTAAGATTTGAATTGTGAAATTGCATTTAAAGTTCACGCATCTGTAAAAAAACATGAATAGTAAATTTATTTGATTAAAATAAAATGCAATATCATAATTAAATATTAATCAAAGTTATTTAATGCCTAAAATAATTCCAACATATTAAAACTCATATGCTTGATGATTCTATGTATGATTAGAATTGGCATGATTATTTTAGGGTGCAAGCATCTAGAGACTTTCTAAGGAAATAGAGAGTGTATTGCTTATCCCTTAGCTAAGTAATTATTCCGTGATGAACTTAGAGATTTATTACCTTTAAGGCTAATAAATATAAATCACTTGTTTATAATAAAAGACATTATAAAAGATACAAGTGGGGTGGGACCAAGGCGTTAATAAAACTTTCCAAACTAAAGTTAATTTAACCAAAGGTATTACTAGAGTTAGATAATGATTTGGTGTCTTCCTTCACTCACTACCTTTTTATAGCCAAAAGGAAAAGCTGTGAAGACATCTAGATAATCATTTACTCAAAGCTTACCTTAAAGCATATTTAAAGTGTTGGACTAATTTGGAGGATCTATTGTTTATTCCTGTCACCAAGGCAATAAGAGCCTAAGAGGTAAGGGTATTTAAGAGAGTTCGCTCCACCCTCCCTCTGGGGAATTTTCAATGGAGCTTTGACATTTGACAGTTATTCACTTAAACTTGCTAAAATCCTCAATAATAATTTAAGTCTAAAATTTGCCTCCCATTGTAAAGTATAGACCCAAAGGGCTTAAACCGTATTGGCAGGACTAGGCTTTACCAGACTGACCAATACCAATTTGTCCCTAAATCGTACTATTGACAATGGTTTGACTTTTCTGAGTCATAAGACGCAGCGACCCTTAGGCGTGGTCTTATAACTTAGTGGCAAAGATTGGGTGTCCACAAGGACTAGCATAAGCTATGCATGTTTGATTGCCCAACCCAATGATCAAGGAATTGTGATTTATATCATAAATTGGTTGGGAACCTACCTAATTATCGTATTTTATAACGACCGGCCCTAGTCGGAGTTATGAAATGATGATAATGGGATCCTTGCCCACAAGAAATCCATCATATTGGGGTTGATGCGATTTGCTTAAAATTAAAACAATTGAGTGAGAGCAACTTCATAATATTAAAAGCCCATGTTATTATGAAACATTAATGAAAACATATTCCTAATTTTAACATTCTCTCTTAACAGGTGGGTTAAAATATTTCACAAACATTCAAATGGAAAACAGAGTATCACTTCGTTCCATCCTTGATGAGCATAAGCTCAAAGGGGACAACTACAATGACTGGTTTAGAAACCTTAAAATTGTCTTACGACAAGAAAATATTTTCTATGTTCTTGAAAGACCATTTCCCCTGAACCCGCAGAAGATGCTGACCAAAATACATTTGATGCTTGGAAGAAACACGTCGATGATGATGAGCAAGCAGTTTGCATAATGCTTGGCTCTATGTCGGACGAACTTCAGAAAGCTCACGAAGATATGGATGCTCAAACCATCATCTTTCACTTGAAGGAGTTGTATGCAACTTCCGTTCATACCGTGAGATTCCAAGTGTCATGTGCCTTATTCCAAACAAGGTATAAGGAAGGATCTGTTAGTGGACATGTGCTTAAGATGATTGGCCACATTGAAAAATTGGCCAACCTCGGGTTCATCATGGATCATGAGATAGGTCACGATCTAATTCTTCAGTCCTTACCAAAAGACTTCTCTAACTTTATTATGCAGTTTCATCTGTCTGATAAAGAAGCTACTTTAGCAGAATTGCACAATCTGATAAAGCAAGCAGAGAAGGACTTGAAACCGGAGCTTAAAACCTCCGTCATGCTTACGGGTACGGACCTGAAGCCACGAGGCCCAAAGAAAAATAAGGGCAAGGCCAAGGCTCCAGATCACCTAAAGCCCAATGGTAAGGTGGAGAAGAAAAAAGGAAAGGGGAAATGTTTCTTTTGTGGAAAGAAGGGTCATTGGAAGAAAGACTGCAGATCCTTGAAAGCCAAGGAAGCTAGGGAAGCCCAAGAGGCCAAGAAGCCCAATGCTTCAGGTATGTTGTATATGATTGAACTATATTCTCAAAACTCTGAACCTTCTACTTGGGTGCTTGACACCGGTTGTGGGACTCACTTGTGTAACAATGTGCAGGGCCTGAGAAACAGTAGGAGACTCCGTCATGGGGAGGTTGACTTACGCATGGGTAATGGAGCAAAACTGGCTGCATTGTGCGTGGGGACTTATTCATTAGTTTTGCCGAATGGTTTAGTTTTAGACTTAGAAGATTGTGTTTATGTACTTCTCTAGTAAAGAACATCATTTCAATTTCTTCTTTATGTAATAAAGGCTTTTCATGCCTAATAAGTTGTAATGAATGTTCTATTTATTTCAATGAATAAAATATGGAGATGGTATTTTGAATAATGGTATCTATGTCTTACAAACTACAAAAAGAATGTTCAACCTCTAATATATACAACGTTAACTCGAATAATCTCAATGAATCACTTCTATGGCACAGTCGCTTAGGTCATATCAATGAAACAAGATTAACTAAGCTACATAAGGATGGGTATTTCAGACCCTTCAAATATGAACCTTATGGAACTTGTGAGTCTTGTTTACTTGGTAAAATGACCAAATTACCCTTCAAAGGTAAATGACAGCGTGCAGCGGAGACATTAGAACTCATACACTCTGATGTATGCGGACCAATGTCAGTCACCGCTAGAGGTGGATTCTCCTACTTCATTACCTTTATCGATGATCACTCGCGATATGGGTATGTGTACCTTATGCGGTACAAATCTGAAGCCTTTGAGAAATTCAAAGACTTCAAAGCTGAAGTAGAAAACCAGCTTAATAAAAGTATTAAGTCACTAAGGTCTGACCGAGGTGGTGAATACTTAAGCGACGAATTTCAAGATTACTTGAGAGAAAATGGCATTGTTTCCCAGTGGACTCCTCCGGGAACTCCACAGCATAATGGGGTCTCCGAAAGGAGAAATCAGACATTATTAGATATGGTCCGATCAATGATGCCAGACACGGATCTACCTCTTTCATTTTGGGGTCTTGCTTTAGAAACTGCAACACTACTACTAAACCAAGTTCCTTCCAAGACTGTTAGTCAAACACCATATGAGTTATGGTCTGGGAAACGTCCTAGTCTTAGTTATCTAAGAGTTTGGGGATGTGACGCATATGTTAAGCTCACACAAACTAACAAATTGGATGATAGGGCAGTTAAATGTAAGTTTGTAGGATATGCCTTGAACTCAAGAGCATACGTGTTCTACGTCCAAATGAACAAAGAACATTTGTCTCACGAAATGCTAAATTTCTAGAGAATGAATTCCTTCTCAAGAAATATAGTGGGAGTAGACTTGACCTCGATGAGGTACGAGAAGAACAAACTAACATAGAACTAAACCCCAGGCCCCTCAAAAGGGCAGCGACGGAACAACCACAAGGTTATGAACTTAGAAGGTCTGGTAGGGAAAGATATGAGCCTGAAAGATATGGTTTCCATATTGATGAGGAACATGATCAGGTCATTGATAATGACGATCCCACCAGTTATGACGAAGCAATGCGTGACATTGATTCAGTCAAGTGGCTTGAGGCCATGAAATCCGAAATAGACTCTATGTATCAGAATCAAGTCTGGGACTTGGTGGATGCACCTGAAGGGATAAAACCCATAGGCTGCAAGTGGATTTACAAGCGTAAAACTGATGCAGAAGGCAACATCCAAACCTATAAGGCTAGGTTGGTGGCGAAAGGTTATAGACAAATCCAAGGAATTGACTATGACGAAACCTTCTCGCCTGTTGCAATGATAAAGTCCATTCGAATTTTACTGGCACTAGCTGCACACTTTGATTATGAGATTTGGCAGATGGATGTCAAAACAGCTTTCCTTAATGGGAACCTCGTAGAGGAAGTCTATATGACACAACCTGAGGGGTTTGCATCTAAGGATGATCATAATAAAGTATGCAAGCTTAAACGATCCATTTATGGACTCAAGCAAGCCTCCAGAAGTTGGAATATACGATTTGATGAGACAATCAAAGAATTTGACTTCATCAAAAATGTAGACGAGCCTTGTGTTTACAGGAAAAGTAGTGGGAGTGCTGTTGTATTTCTTGTATTATATGTCGATGACATATTAATCATCGGGAATGATATTCCCATGATGCAAGCCACCAAGCAATGGTTATCTCAGAATTTCTCCATGAAAGATTTGGGAGAAGCAGCCTACATCCTCGGCATTAAGATCTACCGTAATAGATCTAAGAGGTTGTTAGGACTTTCTCAATCTACGTACATAGATAAAGTTTTGAAAAGATTCAAAATGGAAGATTCAAAAGAGGTAATTTACCTACTTGTCATGGAATCAAATTATCTAAGGAGCAATGTCCACATACTCCTTCAGATAGAGAGCGTATGAGTAGGATCCCTTATGCTTCAGCAATAGGATCGATCATGTACGCCATGCTATGTACAAGACCTGATGTCTCTTATGCTCTTAGCATAACGAGCAGGTATCAGGCAAATCCTGGTGAGCAACACTGGGCAGCTGTCAAAACAATCCTCAAGTATCTGAGAAGAACTAAGGATGTGTTTTTGACATACGGAGATTGTTCTGAGATGAAAGTCATTGGTTACTGTGATGCGAGCTTTCAGACCGATAGGGATGACAGCAGATCGCAAACAGGATATCTGTTTACTTTGAATGGCGGAGCTGTCAGTTGGAAAAGCTCAAAGCAGTCAACTACAGCGGACTCCACCACTGAAGCCGAGTATATTGCAGCATCTGAGGCAGCTAAAGAAGCAGTCTGGATAAAGAAGTTCATCACGGAGCTGGAAGTGCTTCCGCGATAAAGAATGGCGTCACGATGTACTGTGACAACACGGGCGCCATTGCTCAATCAAAGAAACCAAGGTCCCACCAGAAATCCAAGCATGTACTCAGGCGATTTCATCTCATCAGGGAGATTGTTGAGAGAAAAGAAGTTATTATAGAGAAAATACCCACAGAAGATAATCTTGCAGATTCTCTGACTAAAGGGCTGACTCAACAAAAGCATGATAGGCACACCCGAGAGTATGGTGTCCAGATTCATACTAGTTGGCTATAGTGCAAGTGGGAGATTGTTAGGGATATGCCCTATACCCAACTTGTGGATGGGCTATATGTACATGTATTTGTAATATTTTCATTAATTAATAAAATGACAATCTTTATTATACGTGTCTTACATAACTTATATGAATCATCAAACACTGTAATAAAGCCCTTGGAGTAATAAGATGATGGCTTCCACGCCTTATGAGAATCATTACTCTTAAACGTTCCTAGTCATAGTTTTGTGAATAATCTGGGCGTTCACAAAGCGGAGAGACTAGCATGATGATATGATCCGCCCTTAAGTGGGGTAGCCGATCTCATAGGCTACTAGCGGAGATCCGTCCGCTTGGTGTATCACATGGATGCATGAGTTGCTCGTGTCCATCGAACTGACCGCCGAAAGTTTTCACATGGAGTGTTTATCCCATGTGTCTGTGAGAACTTTCATGTATCGATTGTATGACTAGTCCTTAGACTTGAGGTCTTTACAATCTTATGTGTGGATCAAATAACTTTGACATTCCTTTCCCCGGTTCAAAAGATCCGGTCATAAGGGTATGATTGGGTCATTTGTTGAAACACATGAAGTTTGTAAAGATACAACAGAGAATCGCCACTCTCTCGGATAATATTTTCTTATAAGAGTAGTATTCCAGTTCGCGGGTTGATATGTGTGATCAGTGCTTGAGACTGTGGCCACAGCGGAAGAATCATGTGAGATTCTTGGGTTAGCACGATTCATGACACTATCAACATCATACCTTTGACTATATGGGTAGACACTTTCCATACCCTAGGTCAAACGGTGGGGATACAGTGAGGCGATGGACCGTATCATATGTAAATCGCCACAGAATGGGTATATATCTTTCCTTCTCATTTGGGGGCCTTGGCATGTTGCTAGATGTCAACCTTGGTCATTGAAATCGAACGACCATCTGATCGGAGGATAATTTATGTTCGATTAAATTATCACGATTCATTTCATGTCCAACTTGAGGGGAACCCAAAAGGTCACACACAACAAAGTCGAAATCAATGGTTAACAGTGCACATACAAATTTAACAGCATATATGATTGCTGTAGGAATTGTTCATAAATGGTTCAATGTGTTTAATTATTGAACAGATCATTTATGAGGTTCCATAGTGGCTTAGGGATTGGTGAATGACGATAGGGGCACTTTGGGAATTGGAATAATAAAAAATAATAAAAATAATAATGTGAATAGTAACATGAATAGTATTGAATAGTAATTTTTTTATTTGTTTTTTTGAATTCCAATTCGGCCCAAACTCTTATTAGGGTTTTATAATCTCATTAAACCACTAAATTAAGATCCAATGGCTAAGATTAAATTAGCTTTTATCCCACATCGGATTCTTAATTAATTTTGTTGTCTTTGGAGCACCTATATAAACCCAAAGAATTCTTTACAAATTTTTGCACCAAACCTTTCATATTTGGGTTTATATAAGTGAGCAACTCTAAAGTTTAAGAGTAAGCCACTGATTTTGAGGATCCTTAAGTCTAATTGACTAGAGGAACCTCGAGTTAAAAGTTTTGAGGTATTTGCCTAGGCTAGCACCAAGGGCAAAATACCCGTGCACTCAAGGCGTAGTCTTGCCGTTGAGTTTTGGCTTTGGTGTGTGCACCTTTGGAGCCCACACACTTGGGTGGCTCTTTGGAACGTGGAAGAGCTTGCTGAGTTCGAGAAAAGCTTGTAGATTGGAGGGAGGACTGGAGGAGTCTTCGGTTCAAGTAAGTCTTTTTCTTTCTTTATTTTTAATTAGAGTTCTTATGATAGTTAGCATGTTTAGGTTTATGTTCTTTGCATGTTTTATGAGTTTTTATGCTTAGAATATATAGTAACATGCCTAGGCTTGTAGAATAATCAAAACAAATGGGTCTTGGGCAAAGGAATCGGCATCATAATTTAATTTTCCGCTGCGCACTCGCGGCCGCTTCCAAACATTAGAGTAACTGAGCAGATTTCATAGAATAGACTAAGGAATTACCTTTCAGTAGAAATTCAAGGAATTATTCACTAAGGGCCACGAACTTGAGTGGTATGTACAAGTATGAACAAGAGATTTCCAAAGGTTTTAGTATAAGTCTCGACAAAAGATCAGAAAGGAAATTAGGAAGATAAGGATAAGCAGAGACAAAAAATATCCTTGACCAAGACAAATCTACGAGTTAAGCCATAGAAGAGATTCGAGGAAGAATCCTATATAAGGGGGGAGAATTTATAACGACCGATAATCTCGACTACTGTTACACTATAGGATGAGTGTCACATGATATAGATTATATTTGGACATATATATTCTCATGAAATCATTATGGGAACGATTGAAAAATTCTTCGAGACTTCGATACTAGATGATACGATGTTCCACTCCAGACAGCCCATGGTAGTTGGGCCGTAACTTTCTCATACGAATTTCAATTTTTATGAATTTTATATCGTTGAAAAGCTGAAATCAAGACATACAACTTTTGCGTTGAATATTTTTCCAAATTCGAACCAAAAACAGGTTGAAAATAGATGAAAAAAAAATCATCAAGATGAATAGTGCTTGGACCTATCTAGAGAAATCCCTAAGTTTCTCATAGTTTCTACACATTTCTTTAAAGATGCAAATTACAAGTGGCCCATAGTATAAAAACGGGATACTATTCCTACATCATAAAAAATGGAATTATGTAGAGAAAGAGAGAGACATGAGGATGAGAAAAGAAGAAGAGAAGGAAAATAAGATGAAGAAGAGAAAAAAAAAAGAAAGAGAGAAGAGGGAAGAAGGAACAAAGAAGAGGCTTGGTAACCATGGAAGACTTAAAGGATGAAGGAAATCAAGGAGATGAGGTAAGAGCTTTTGACCCAAAATTTGGATTGTGGGGTTTTGATGATAGAATACCATA